>VYZM01016693.1:0-24038 GCA_013398915.1 Dromas ardeola | reverse complement strand
CAACATCAGTCATTCAAACTGGGTAGCTGCCCGGGCACAGCTGACAGCATCTCTCAACAGAAAATCAAGCTTGGAGCTTGGGCCTCTCTCCTTGCTATGCCGCTAATTTTTTATTATTATTATTATTATTATTATTATTATTATTATTATTATTATTTATTTTCACTGTGGAAATGGCTTACTTTTTGCTGTTAAGTCTGGTTTGCTGCCATCCTAGGAGGATGTATGGAAAATTCCTATGTATCCCCTATGGAAATATATTACCAGTTTATTATAGCATTTCCTCACACACATTTTATTTTCTTAGACCCTCAGGGGGAAAATTACCTTACGCTGTTCTCAGGAATTTAAAAACTCAATTGGATCTGGACGTATTGTGTTCTAACACTAAATTGATCTTTCATTTGATTGTCCTTTGCTTTCTGGAAGTGATACATCGTCTCTGTTCTTATTCCCTGCTAAAATTTGGTGAATAAAACTAATGAAAAGTAACATAAGGATACTGACTGAAGATTTATGCAGCCCTTGATGAAAAATGTCAGACAATCTGGAAAGTGAAGAATGGTTAAGTCTGTATTTGACATAGTGAAATCTGGATATTTTTCAAGATCATGTGCTTAGGGCAAAGCAATACACAAAAATCATAATAACTGAAAATTGTTAATAAGGTAAAGTGTGATATCTCTCTTTTTATCATAGAAAAAATATCTTTATCTTGTATTTCAAAAACTACTGAGCAATGTAAGGCCACTGTAAAAGACTTCTCAGAAGAATGGGCACAATTTTTTTTAAAGAAACTCTTTCTGCAGGACACATTTCATTGCATATTACTTTTTATGACAGTTTCCACATTTAGAGTAAATAAATCATAAAGTCTGTGGGTGAATAGTATCCTGCAACATGATGGGCAATTGTCTAGACTGTTTAAATAACCAGTTTAAGTAAGTCCTTTACCCAGACATTTCTAAATATATGCAAAATTCACCATGTCGCTCAGGGTAGGAAGTCATCCTAACAGTAGTGACAGCTGGCAAAACTCAACTCCCACTGGCCCAGAACATGTTCCCAGTGATATAACTGCAATTCTGATCTGACTTCATTTTAGTGCATTGCTCCAGATTTGTAAGAGTTTAAATGAGAATAACTAAAAAAGAAAAATAAAAGGAAAAAAAAAGAGCCATTCAAAGGCTTTATTGATTTATATGTAACTTGAGGATCATCAGAAAATGAAAAATCTAACAGATGTTACATCCTTGGTGGGCATCATTAGTGTGCTTTTTTAGTACTTTGTTCAGCAGTCGTTTCAGTGGTCAACTGGCATAGGGGTCAACGGTATAAGAAGGTTGACCATATTCAGTCTATATGTTGAACTGCCTAAGTTTAATGCAGATGGGACGAAGTCTTCAGACAAATTTCTATAATTTTTTTATTACCTGAGATGAAAAAAGGGCTTTATAATGCAAAGTGTCAGGCAACCTTAAGATCAGGCAGTGGCAATAGTCTGCCAACTCTAATATTTTCAGATGAGCAGGCTTTGTTAATTCCCAGCAGGCTTCACTGAGGAGATGATTTGGGGGAGTCATTAAATTCTACTATCTTTCCAAAGTGAAACTGAAGGTTAATTAATTCTGCAAAAGAGGTTCATGATTATATCTTACAGAATATGAATAATTACCATACTAGTCTGTTTTTCTTGATTTGCACCAAGTGAATAAAATGATCTTCTACAAAAAATAAGGTAGACTATTTTTCTAGTGATATAGTAGTATCGTTTAATAGTATTTATTTAGTGGATTTGGCTTATAAAATTTGGGAAGCTTTGAGATGCTAGAGTTACACTGTTCATGTGTTTGTTGATCCAATGTCTCGGTCCGGAAAATATTTGATCTTATATCTATGAAAGTTCTTTCTCTAGATAATTTATGTGATGACTATCAGTCACAGATTGGTGAACTAGGTTGCATATGTTTGCATTTGTCATGTTCTTGTGTGCTTGGTGCAGCTTGATTTTACTAATGACTTCTACCATTTTTTCCAGAAAATAAAATATCTTTATCATTCTTCTTTGTTACTTTCCTTATTCAGCAAGAAGGATCTGTTCTCCTACTAAAATACTATTGGTTTCTAGCAGAAAAAAGGTAAAAGAACACTAAAAAACACCGTGAAGTGAATATCTTCTTTCCTCAATATAAAAATATAATCCTACATCTACTAAAGCATGATTTTAAGCCTCGCTAAAATGTGTTAAAATCTATTTGTGATTATATTGAAATGCCAATGAGGACAAAACTGACTGCACCGCACAGTCAGGTGTTGGCTGGGTGTTCATTGTTATTTCTCACCACAAAGGGAGCAGCAAGGTTAAAAAATCTGAAAAACAGGTGGGCACCCATCAATTTCAACAACTTTATAGTTAAGTCAAAGTGTATTCTAAATATCTAACCTGATAATTGTGGTTCTTTTTAGAGGAAGCTTTTCTACCTGGGAAGGGTGCTTTAAATCTAATGTAGTACCCTCTGCTATCAGTAGAATTGAACCACGTGCTTTTAGTGTTATACTGAATTGAGGCAAGCCCATGGATAGCCTCTTACCCTGTCCTCAGCTTGGGTCTTTGCAGGTAGTCTCTGTCACAAAGTTCCACATGAATTTGCAGAACTGAGTTTCAGCATATTTTGAAGGAATCTGCAAAGGTTCATCAGCTAGAACCTGGTTACCTCTAAAACATGAGATTTCATAGAACTGCATGTTTTCCAGCATCTGCTTGTCTGACATCTGAGATATGAGGCTGAGAAAGTGAACGGATAATCCTTAGATTTGCAGTGCTAATTTGTATATGACAAGACAAGACTAGCTGGTAAGCACTTAGTATCTGCTGAGTCAAAGGGAAAGGCAATAATTTTGCTTTATTTCTCAGAGAAAGCAGGGGAATGTATTTTCAAGGAGCTTCAAGTTAGCAAATAATAATCATTATGGAACATTGTTCTCTAAAATTACAATAGAGAGAGCACTGAAGAATGTAGTACTGGTTCCTATTTGTTATGTTAATGGACATTTTCACCTTATGCTGGACTTCCAAGTTTTAGATCTTTCTTTCAGGTACACTGATATCAAATGACAAGTAATTCCTCTGGTATCAAAAATGTTTACACAGTAAGTTTTGTGGTGCAATACGTCTTATACTCAGGCTTGTGGCATTCACATACCATTTTCAGAGCAACCAGATGCATATGTTTGACAATTTATTTAAATCGCCTTTTTAACAGACAATTTTCCAGGATAATAAGGTACGACCATCCCACTGTGTTTGCGCCATTTTCAATTCCTTGAGTGCTTTAGGAATATACCCTTAACAGAAGGCATATTTTGTAGTTTTCAATGATGACTGTGACAAATGCTGAGAGGGAACCCTTTAATCACAAAAGAAATTGACTGTGCTCAGTAAGTCCATTAAGATATTTTTTGCATTCCCAGATGGCCTCTTGGAATAACTGGTCTTAATTACAGCCTTTTTAGAAATAATAGTCGTGTGTTACTTTGAAAAGTACCCTGGCAGATTGAGATTAGCTATTTTGGGGTGTAGATAATTCACCCTTTGGATCTGAGAGAACAAAAATTTTTGTGTATAGGTTTGAAAGCCCCAGAATCCACAGCCTAAAAATTGAGTTTTAAGGTTCAGAGTAGCCACTTATTAGTACCGAAAACTAGAGAACAACTTAGAGATAAAAGGACGTGGTGCTGCCTTCAGCAGCACATGTTCTTGCAGGATTGGGGCTAGGAAACCCACTGGTATTAGTCTAAATTTTTTCTGTGATCTCAGTGGCCTTTCATACCAGCATGAAGGCCCCAATCCTAAAGACATATACAATTACACTTAATTTTAAATGGATGAGCCCTGTTCATACCCACTGCAAATGTTCAGCTTGTCTGCTCAGACAAAACTTCTTTATTCAACTGCCTAATGTACATTAGTCACGATACAAGTTTTAACCCACTATAACAGTATTCAAAACCCTGTTCTCTGTCACCTGCCCCTGTTACCAACCTCCATTCTTGGTGTTTCTTTAGCACAAGAGCTTCCTGGAAATAAGCTTGGGTTCCCCATGGCAGTGGACTTTTGCATGTTTTCTGTTAACACTGCTTTGAGCAAATACTCTCTTTCTTTTTCATTGGCTTTACCTAACCAGGATTTTAGTGTTCCTGATTTGCAGCGTCAGCTTGTAAAATTCACAGATAGAAGTTATCTGCCTCCTTCTTTACAATAAAAATCCACAATTGATTGGAACCAATTTTGCTCTTGTAAGTGTTTTTATGGCTGATTGCAGGACAAAAGAGGAAACATATGACTTGCCTACTTGTGGTATCTTGAGAGAAAGGTAGCTACTCCTTTTGTTGTCCTTTTTTTGCACGTCACTGACTGCTCTTAAGCGAGCTATAAAATGATGATACAATTACGCACAACAGTAAGACAATCAAGCTGAAACGTTTCTCAAGGGCGGCTCTGCGTTAAAGGTGGGCTCCACACTGTTTGAAGCCCTGTAAAGGGTCTGCTCCACTTCAGGCAATTATTGTTAAAAACGTTAACTGAGATTTTGCTCCAGCTGAAAAATGCTGCGTAGGCAGATCCGCCGTAGGAGTGTGAGCCTGGGCCTTCCTTTATAGTTGAAAACAGATTGGAAGAGGAAAGGAACATTTCTTCCTGTGGACCCACTCTGCCCTCCTGGCAGGAAGCTCTTTGCAGCTGCACTGCTGGCCACCTGTGACAGCAGCGCTCAATAGCTGGATATCCTGTTGTACGGCTCGGCTTCTCAGCTGTCCAGGGCGACTATGTGGAAAGTAAATTGTGACTTTCCAGGGTTTTAAGCATGCCAAGATCAGGTATGGAAAAAATAGAAAAAGAAAAGGACACGGGAACTCGCCGGATCCCAAATCTTTTTGGCACACTGCAATTAATGCACTTGGTTTCCAAGACATTCTCGTGTGTAATGCTTCCATGTGTGAAAGAGCAAGAGACAAAGATGTTTTATCACGGCTACAGTTTCAGATCCTCAGCAAGCTAATAAGGAGCTAACAACTAGGGGAGAGCAACTGAAATGAGTAAACATCAAAACTAGCCACAACATTCCAGTGTTCAGATGGAAAACCCAAATTGGTTCGAATAAGGATGTCTATGAAGGAACCTCAGTTTTGGCTCTTTTCCACTCCTTCGTGCAGGGAAAGTAAAATTGGAGCATGTGATTTCCTCTCCCAGAGATGTGGGACAGAAGGAGAAGGGGGATTTTAAAACAAAGTCTGGAAAACCTTTCTAAGCATGAATCACATTTTTAGATCTTGGTAGAATTTATTTTTTTAAGGACTTTATACAGGTGAAGACATTCTACATATCCCAGGGCCTAAACTTTTTGCCTGAAAGGAAGAGGAGGGGACAGATTTACTTCATGATATTGTACTTCTGGATAAATATTTTATAGTGGTTTTCTTTAAAGCACTGAGTCTTGCCTTGAAAACAAGAGACAAGCTGCCTTGCTCTTGTCTTTTGTAGTCTAATAACTCTTACACTTTTATGGTAAGTTAAATAAACCATAGGATTCCTGGAAATTTAAAAGTTGAATGGATGGGCAGACTGTCACTTACCCTTACACTTTATTTCATCTGACAACTAAAGAAACATGGACTAGTAATACACCACTGTACCAAAGATGCGTTCATGTTTTTTACAGGAAGTTCCTTGACACTGATTTTTTGTCAATCTTGCTGTGTTATTCTTTTAGATCTTTTTTAAAACCCATCCAGAATTAAATTTATTTAAAAGAATTCTCTAAACATCAAATCTAAATGTAAAGCTAGGAGAGAAACATGTTTGTATGATCACTTACAAACCTATGTTTTAGGGTGTTTGCTTTACAACTTTAGACATACAAATTTAGCTTCCTTAAATGCATTTATTGTTATATACTGATGAAACTTCAGCAAACGTACACATACAGTTTTTCCATGTTTCTGCACATGTGAAGTACTAACTATAAGGTTGCTGGGTGTCACTGAGGTTGGCAGACTGTCAGCAAGTGCTCAACATGAATTTAAGAAAAAACCCCACACAGTTTTCCAGAACTAATAGCTCTAATAACAGGGGCTGCAAATCACAATACAGAAATATAATGAGATATGCCGTTGTACCAGAGATTTCCTTCAAGGTTGGTGTAACTTTTGTATGTGCTCAGTCACAGATTACTGTGTTTGAGTGTGAGAGAGAAGTGATATAAAAACATATTTACTCAAGCAGATTGAAAAAAAGATCACACGTAGTAGATGCCCTCAGAGATCAAGGTACCCAGAAAATTGTAGGCTCAGTGTCCTCCTACAAGAGATTCAGAGCAGAGAGCACAGAAATTAGCATTTCTTTGACCCCACTTTTTTCAACGACTAAGGCTAAGTATATTCTTTGTGAATAATGGAAGGACATTGAAGAAGCTGCTCACTCTGCAATTTGTCTCTCTAAGGGAAAGAGTCTCTAAGATCCACCAAACCAGCCAAATGATTGAATCTGAAAGAAGGAGGAATAATATATCTGAATAATTTACCGTCAAAAGAAATTTTGAACCTAACTGCTAATTCAGGAAATTTAACACTTAGTGGTCAATCCTTTGCCTTGTCCCTCTTTCATAAACCTCAAATTAACCAAAAGTAGACCAGCCAATCCTAGTGGAACACCTCTGAATCAACTGGACTTATGCTAGGTTTGCATTTGTCCATGCAAGTGACAGCTAAAACAAAAGGGCTAACAGATATCTCTAACACTATTTCATTAAAAAAGTCAGATGAACTTTCATGGAAAATGTATGGTATTCCCACAGTCCCATTTGGCCTGCTTCACTTAGTGCAGCAAAGTAAAACTAAATCTTGTTTTAAGAAACCACTGTCTTCTCCTATAATATGAGAAATATTAATTTGTCTAATGTATATTAAAGAATACTATTAATCAAAAAAATCCGATGTCTAGATTTTTTCCAGATGAGCAAACACTAGACTGGGATTTCTCAGCGTTGACGGTCTCCCCTGTTAATTTCATTGAGAATGCCTTTGTTTTGTTTGCAGGAACTCATCTTTCTCCCTATGAGTATGTAAAAGGTCATATGTTTCCACAGTGCTTCTGCCAAGCACAGTCAAAAGAAAGGGTCTTTTGAATCATGACATGCTTGCATTCAAGCACTCTGGTGCTTCAGAAGACTGCTTGTTTTGTTGTTTCTTTTCTTATTTGTTATTAAAGTTCAATTAAAAATTATAATTAGACCTGTTGATTCACTCGTCCTTTTCTTGAGAAAACCTATTTTCTTCTTTGAAAAGGGAGCCCTGAGTGCTAAGCCTTCCCTGGTAATACGTGTACAAGCCCAGCGTTGCTGTAAACTTTACCTAGGTGTTAGGAGTGTCTCTTTTGCAAATGTTACAGCTGATAAGAATAACTGTTGCCCCTATGCATGATTACAGTACATACAAGAAAACAGGAGATCAGTCCATAATAATGATAAAGTACTTAGGGACAATCACAGCTTAAATGTAGAGATATCATTATTGTACATTCACTGGTAATTTCCAACCACAATGCAAGGAACCCCTGTGGAATATAATAGCCTTTTACTGTTTATCAATGCATTTGCTACTATTATTACTTCATTTTACTTAGCTAATTGTGTGTCAAAACATCTCAGAAAAGTATCCTATTGGCTAGATTGAAGCTTTGTCCTTCATACAAAGATACACCAATGCTCCAGAGTTTCCTTCAATGCCAAAGTAGCGCTCATTATCACTTTTTTCCTCAAATTGGTCAGACAGCTGGATCATTCACTGCATTTTTTTTTCCTACATGTTAAAGTTGATGAGGTCCAGACATAATGCTATTTCAGTTTGGAAGAAACTTTGTTCTTAAACTACCATAAAGCTTTTATTCCAAGCCAAATGTTCTGTAGAAAAATTCATAGGTTGAGAAGAAAATAGGTCAGATTTCTTTATTTGAACATGAATAAAATGTTGCAGTTCCACCAGACACACACACACACACACACACACACACACACAAATATAAAATACATCTCATAAAGATCATGGTTTTTAAAATCACTAAGATGCATAAAATAAGATTTCCCTTCTTAACAACTAGAGGTTCCAGTCTTGCTGTAAAACTTGCTATGTGGTATTCCTGTTAAACAAGAGGACAGAGAGTTATCACACAGTCCATTATGGCTCCCACAATTCCACCCCCATGAATTTCAGTTGGGAAAAAAAATTGAAGACCTAGAGTATTGTTCAAGGGGCAGACTGAGGTTAGGCTATAAGAAAGGAACACTTACTGCATGGTGTTTGCAGCAGAGCAAAGCATAATTCAAAATATTAATGCAAGACAAAATCTGCTCATTGCATGAGAATGTGAGCAAAGTCTGGTAGCAGTAGACCCCACAAAATGATTCAACATGCACCTGCAGTGTAGGTCTGAAGAAGTTATCCCTTTCTGGTGAATGCGTGACTTTTTGTTTTAGTTTCATGAAGCTTTCTTCCCTAGTCTGAGCACGCCTCCTGAGGGAGCATTTTCCAAGGAGGCCCTTGGAATTCAAGTAGTCACTTTGTTCCTCACAATCTGACATGCAAGTTTTAAGTAACCAGAATAATAGCAAAAAGAATTGAAACTTGACTGTCTTGACATGGACACCAGTTAAAATAATATACTCTACAGCCTTTTCTGATCTAAACTGGGACTGGAACTGAAATAAATCACCCTAGCATCACAAAATTTCTACTTTAAGTAATATGTAGTTGTATCAATGTCCAACAAAAGATTTAAAACATACATGTTTCCTGTACCTCCTGACATGTCTGTTCAAGGACTGTCCACTGAGTCTATTAGTTTTTCCATTGCCTTTCTCTAGAATAAATCTTAGGCCCCTATGACTTGGGAGAGGTAGAAAATATATGCAGAATAGAAAAATATATGTAAAAATCTCAGGTTTAATTAGAATGCACTTTTCTAGACTTTTTCTGATATTTGTGTCACTATTAATGGGAAAAGATAAGTATAGCTTTCCCGTTGGGATTGGAAGAAGGGAGGTGGCTGAAAAAAAGACATTTATTTCCTGGAAATTTTGAAGGTTTCAAAATTCATTTTCATTCCTCTGTGGAATGAAAATGAGCCGTGTTCCTACATACAGAAAAAAAAAATTGAGGAAGGGCAAGAAGAGTCAAAGAAGAGTTGATGAAAACATACATCTGGTCCGGCTATGACTGGAGCAATCATCTTAACCATCAGATTGCCAGTTATTTCATTCATTTCTTGACTGAGACATTTTCCTTTATGGGAATAATCTATTACTTTTTGCCCTATGGCACAGAACAGTTCTAGTACCAGAACCACCCCATTCCAAAAGACATAAATAAAAAAAACCCAAAACACTAGTAAACCTCATAAAAACATTTGTGTTAGTCACATTAAGGTAATGAAATGGTAATACTGGGCAGGAATATGGTGGATGTTCAAGATGTTTGACATTCGAACAGCTAAATTGAACAGCTAAACTCTGATGGTTTAGTCAAGGCAGACTGGAGAGCATTCAACCCAAGTACTTTAGCCTTCTTCTGTTTCTGCATTTTATCTTGTTAATATAATCTTTCTAGTTCAGCACATTCTCCTCTCCTCCCTACACTAGAGTAGACAGGCCACATCTCACTTAAGGAGCTTTCTGAATTGATTGGGCTTACACCAGCTGTCTGCCAGAAGACACATAGCCATGTTCGTATGGCACTGTGGAGGTTCAAGCATCCCTAAAAAGTCTGTGAAAATGGGCTTTTTTTTTGTGCAGGATGCCATTTTCAAAGAACCTCTCAGGTGTAAAACTTGTCTTCATCGGTATTGCAACACAGTGCCAGGAAATCACAGGAGGACACTGTTACATCAGCCTTTTCTGCCCCTTGCTAGCTCTTCCTGCCTTCTTAGTTTAGCAAAGTCTTCACCTGCCTTTTCCAAGCACTGTCAGTGAGAAGCCCACAGAGTATTTTATGCCAGGTCTGCCAAAAACGGACTAGAAGCTGCTCTCTCTTTGAGCTCAAAAGCTGAAGCAGTACTGCTCTGTAAATAACGAGGGTTTGGGATAGAAAGGGAAAACAGATTTCTTTTCCTGTTCTTCCTTGTAAATAGGCTTGAAGAATTATCTATTAAGTGCAGGCCAAAAAATCTTTGATTTTAGACTTCATGACTATTTATTTTCAGGGGGAAAGGCCCCCAACTTTAACAAATTATGATATTTTTTCATCATTTTACAAACAAAATAATAATCATAAAACTCCACAAAAGAGCAACCAATTTGGCTGAAGCTATGCGTCAAAATTTAAATATACCTGTCATGAGACTACACATCTGCTGAGGAAAGCTAGCAGCAAAACTCTATGCTACTTAATATCTCAGATGTACATATGCAGTTATGAGACTTTCACCCAATACAAAATCAATAATTTATACAAGAAATCCTGCATGTGTCTCTCCTAACTACCAAATAATAGATGAAAACTGACAGATAAAAGCCCAACTTCAACATCTCAGAGAAAGATACCATGTACATGCAGGGCATCAGTTAAATCTGTTCTCCTGAGTGTGTACTGTGCAATGACTGGAGCTGGAAGAAAAGCTCAGCTGAGGGAAAAAAAAAATCTTTAGCTTTGGATAGCAATAAATTAGCTTAATTGGACTCCAGATAACAGGACAACAAGGTCACAGGACGATTTAAGAGGCATTCATGCTTCTTTCTTCCAACTTCATTTAAGATCACATTGGAAACCTACAGGGGATGTTACCAATAAAATGCCTGGACCACTCTGCAGTCTGAAATGTGAGATTCATGGGGTTACGAAGAGAACTAGCAAGCAAGCAGGAGCCTGTTTCCTGCTGCCTGGTGTAAAGGGCACTCTCCTGGGGCTGCGTCCTGATTCCCATTCCTAAGGATTTTTCATTAAGCAGTCTTTGGATAAAAAACAGAAGCAATGTTTGGAGCAGAGTCTAAATGCCAAGCTTGCCATTTTCAAACATACCTCCTTAACCAGGGGCTGCAGTGTCGTGCGTTCAGTTTTGGGCTCACACAACTCTTTCATTACTGGCTGCACATTGTCCTACCTTCAGCAGCAAGGGTGGAGACCCCCACTTTCTCACCTCTGACATCGCCTGGGACATGGTGTATCCTCCTGAGAAATATGAAGGTGGACCTCTTCAGTCTCTGAAAAAAGCTGAATCCCCACTTGTTGCATTAGTACTCTGACCACTGAGTGATTATGAAAATGTGGGCATTTGTCTGCCAGCTGTGATTTCACATGAAAGAGACCATAACTGTTGTACTTGATGCTGAATTGTGCTGGCATTGTGTATCAGAACATTTTTCCAGATGGGGTGCCTCAGAGATGCTGAAGTATGCAGCCAGAATGAAGGATGAGCCGGGAATACATGCACCTACTACGGTCCGAAACCAAGCTGTACTAGCCTTGCCCCTTGTGGCCCCTGAAGTGTTGTTTCTGGGAGCCATTCCTCCTAGATCCTGCAAATAGGGCTGTGTGGCTTTTTAATGATCCTATTCAAACCTAGGCATCTGACCTAAAACTGGAGCTGTAAAATCAACAGTCTGTCTGATCTACTTCTAGTAGAGTAGCTACTCACCTGAGTAGCCAGGTGATGTTTTTAATGATTCTGTTTCTGGAATTAGAAAACAAATTTTCCTTAAAGTGAGATTTGCCACACTTAGGAGACTAGAAGCCTACAGGCAGTGGTTTACTATATGAAAAAAAGGAAGATAAAAAACATTTCAGAAACTTACTTTAGTTTGCGCTCCTCTATGGAATTTCCTTTAACAATTGCAATTAAAAAAAAAATGCTCTCAAGCTCTTGAAGTACCTAAGCTTATGAGACTTTTTCCCTGTGCCTTCTGAATTTGATATTCTATTTAGATCATGTTGGCATCACCTTTTCAAGCAGCTTGTGTTTTGTTTGACAATTTAATTTTTAGCAGACAGCGAAGCAATCAGTAAGATTCTCTGTCAGGGCACCCCTTGTTCTCTGTCTGCTGTCCATGGAAAGAGTTACCCACATCTTCCCAACTGCCTGTCTTCTGACCTCTCCATCTCACTGCGTACAAAGCAAAACACGCTCTTAGTCCAATGCACAGATCTTTTTTTCGCAGTTGGGTTCATGATTTATGCTAACATTTTCTTAGATGCGTGATTTTGTTTTGTTTCCCTAATCAGACTACATTAATATTTTACCTCTGCATATCCCTATCTTTCAGGGTTTTTTTGTTTCCCTTGAATTGATCTGAATTCCTGGGAACATGATTACCCAGAGCAATTGAAGAGAATTTTTGTGTGTCTCCTAAGCCTACGTCAGACTTCATTAGTACTCAGCGGCTCTGATACCCATCTTGCTTCTAGCTGAGGGTTAAGAATCCACACAAAAGGAGTGGGTTCTCCAGCGTTTGATATTTGCCAATAAAAATCTAGATTTCATGGCTTCTTGTGACCATCTGCTTTGGAAAATATCAGTATCTTAACTGAAATTCTATCTAAAGGACAGAGGAAGCCTGTTCACTTAGAACAGAGGTTATTTTAAAAAAAAAAATTGTTTTCAATGTTGAAAATCCATAATGTATAAAAAGTTTTGGAAAAACAAGGCCTGAATTCTACAGTTGTGCACTACTCTCCTACAATTGATAATAGAATAGAAAAGTAAATAATAAAAATATTTCTCTTCTCTCCTCATCATACTTCCGAGGCAGCCAACACTAACTACTAATGAGAAAGCTCTGCAATTCTGCAGTTTACTACAACATAATGCAAAATGCAGGTAACTGCATTAAGCCTACCAAAAATCTCCTATTTCTAGCAAGATCTCTAATAAAGAAATTCGTATCTGCTGTGAGTGGCAACAAGATACTGGAATCTGGTGTGGAGGTTGCATTTCATTTTCTTTTGGTGCAAGCTTTTAGATCCTACTTCTTGTACTACTCAGGGTCTTTAATATTAATTTTGATATAATAATTTTATTGTGAGAGAAGACCAATTGTATGGACCAGTTTCTTTTCTGTGAGGCTTTTGAGGCAGATTGCAAGACCAGGTTATTAATCTAAAAAAGACAAGTTAAAAATCAAGCTACAAAGTTCACATTTACCTTCAGAAATAAATAAATTCAGCTCATGGTTAGAAAAGAAAAGACTATTCAACACTCAGTGCCTTCTATTGGAAAGCAGACCACTTATTTGAATTTAGGAATGCAACTTTAGGAATGCTATCTTTTTTAAGTGTTTGCTGGTGTGTTTTGCAGAGCAGTTCATCTGTTTTGTTTCTGTGAGTAATGAGCTCATGTGTTCAGAGCCTTTATATAAACATGTGGGCTTGGAAATAAACAAATGCTATTCACTAAAAGGATACACAACAACACAAGCACCTTCTTCTATATCAGCCATATCTCTGCTGTTTGTATGGAATTAAGTCAATTTAAGTATATTTAACTGAACTATATTTAAGATTTACAAGGAACTGAATAGAGATAGTAATTGTATGAGTAATAGGGCCTACTGAGATCACAGCTTAATTGTTTCAAACCTGTCAAACATAGAGGGCACCACGGGGAAACACATTTTTATTTGCCTTTGCTTCAGAGAGGATGAACAGCTGAACGGTGTTACCCCAGAGGTAGAATACTAGCAATATTTCCCAGTGGCTTAGTCTGCTTTGTAGACTTTAATCCAAAGAATTCACAATAAATTCAAGACCACTGAAAGGTACACAAGGTTATGTATCCATGAATTACAGGTGTTTTCAAAATTGCGTATATTAAGGTACCTACTCTTGAGAAAGAAAGTATTTTTTTGCTGTTTTTTGAGTTTGTAATATATTCAAGTAATGTTACTCTTAAGATGCTAAGCTGTGCTTCTGTTAGATGTACCCTGCCATTTCAGAGATATAAGTAAACTCAATTTAGTTAACTTATTTTTAAAACATATCTTTTACCTGATTTCAGATAGATGTGCCATTCCTGTTGACAACACCCTTAGAGGTTTTGACTCCATTGCAGAAAGGGCGGAGCCTGAGTAAGGACTGCCCATCCATCCCTCTTCCCTTCTGCCTCACCTATGATTCCTACCGTCTTCTTCATTTCCTCCTCAGTAGCACAGATATAAAATCAGTGAGATGACCTGGGCTAAAAAAAGTTTTGCTTTCAACTTATTCTTAATACTTATTATTGCATTATGGGACAGAAATGAAACTGAGGAGCAGAGAGTCATTAGGGCAGCATTGCCACTAAAATGCTTCACACCGAGGGACCAGAGCTCAGAAGTGTAGTTCCATGTAGATTTTATCTGGCAACAAAGCCATCTGAAGAAGATATTTCCCCCATGACCTTACCTGTCTACTTCTACCCTCTGCCTCAAATTAATGTCCCTCCTTTACATTGATGCAGTCTCCTCTACTCTACTCTCTTTTTTCTTGGACACTTTTCTTGAAATATGTCATCGACACAACAAAGAAGGTAGAAAACTAGATGAGGAGAAAAATAACACGTAGTTGGGCAGATAGGAAGTATTTCACTCCATATAGGTAGTAAGAGCACACAGTGCTCCAGTCCTTTCACAATACTCTTCCTGTTCCCTGGGCTTTGACACTGGTGGTGTCACCCCAACGAGTCAGTGACTGCATTAGAGACAGAAATCTAATCCTTGTCCTGATCTGATATGCTGATTTCCCTATCTGCCTTGTCTACTCCATAGGGGTTTGGCCACTGATGTTGGAATAGCACCTGAATTTTCAGAGGATCATTTTTAATAACAGCCTGTGTACTTTAACTGTACAACCAGTCTTTGGGCAATAAAGTTATTGGTGAACATTTATAATACTTTTTTTTTTTGCTGTGAACTTAACTTGACTTGGATTCAGTTCACTCAGGCAATTTACAAGCAGACTTGAAATTATTTGCTACACCAAAAAGGTTATTCTGCTTTTTCAATATGGTTGTTTCAACAAAGTCCATTTAAGTGAAAACAAAACAAAGCAAACCAAAACAAAATTAAAACGGTGTGTTTTGATGAAATATACCAGGTCTAAGACATTCTATGCTTAATTGAAATTAGATGTGTCGAAAAAGAATTCATCCACTCAGTGTCTTTTGCAGATGTTATTTAACCGCATAACCTATGCGCTTTTTTCTTTTAAATTTAGACTGAAGTTTTTAAATACTTTTTTTTATCAGATATTGATATATCTGTAAAATTTCCTTTGCTTCTGAAATATTCTTTTCTTGAAAAGATGAGAGATCATTTCTAATGGAAAACTGAGGTGGAAAACTTGAGATATTTTTTTTACCTATATTTTATAGGGAAAATACTTTTCTGACTAGCTAGAGCTTCTCTGATAACTTCCTAATTATATTTCATTATGTTGCATGAAACAGTCTGATAAAACTTTACTTTTTTAACTGCTATAAAAAATGAGCAATAGAAAAGATGTGTTTTTGTCAATCACCACAGCCAATCAGTCTCTTTCAAAGAAATAAAGACATCACACTGCCTTTAAAAATTGGCTGTAAAAGTGGTGTCTTCTAATTTAAGAGCTCTATCCTTTGCATGTAATAAAACTGTATATTTAGAATTGTATCTGCTTAGGATTATTAGCTGGCAGAAATAAATTTACTGTCTTGTTAAAACCTTTTAGCACAGCAGAAAGAGCATAACAGAGCTGTAGTCTTTTCCATCTTGTATGGCAACAACTGGCTTGTTTACAAAATTTTGAGCAATTATATGCTGAGGAAGTCCACTTAAGACAACTGCATTTACTTTGCTGTTGGAGAGATGAAGTGTCTTGTGCTGTAGTTTTTTTTTTTGTTATTTTCAACTGTAAGTGGATAATTAAGCATTAGAAAACATGAGTTCAACTTGACTTTCAGATTCTCAGATTTGAGTTTGCAGCACTAGCAGTTACTGCATTACCTTGTAGCTTGTCCCGTTTGAAGGAAAATAACCACAGGCAGGTCTGCGTTATAAAATGTTGCTGGTATAAATTTTTGCCTTGCATTTGTGACCAAAATTTCACTACAGTCTTTTTTTAAGAACAATTTTGCACTGGAAATGCAGTTCATTTCACAATATGACTGAGGTCATTTAGGAAAATGTCTTAACGCTACTATCCAAAAGAAACCCTTTGCAGGATTTTGTTGGTATAACTTTGCAGAAAAGTCTCAGTGATATAGATGAAACCACAACAGCCAATAAACAAGAACTTCCCAAGGGCAGATCTCTCATGGGCTTTTCCTATAGTATTGTGATACTGTAAAGGGGAGCTCTTTACTTTGGGCAATGAAGACTTATATGGTGTGTGATATGCAGTTCAAGCAAAGTTGGTCAACAGAAAACTTTCTTATGAGTCTTGAGACCTGGTAGGTGTAGAATGTGAAAAAAATGGTTCAAAACTTCGTCTTGTCAAAACTGGGATGCAAGTACTCCCTGGTGCTTCCGGTTACTTTAAACCTTCATGAAGCAAACAAACAAAAAATCACTGACTCCAGGCAAATCAACAAAATATGGAGGTAGTCCCAGCTTCCTCTGGATGTTAACGTCTGTCAACTGATATCCCTTTCTCTCTCTTTTTGCAGTCAGAAAAGCCCTCTTCTCTCATTTGCCTGTGAATAAACTCAGCACAGCTGTACCAGCCATGCTCCAGAGCACGTCTTGGCAGTGAGGGCCAGGCAGCTGTGGTCTCTCCCTGAAGAAGGCTGACCATTTGGCTAGGAGCTTTGGAAGGGGGTATATAGACCACATCATGGAGAAAAATGCCAGCCACATGTGATGGCTGGGAAAATCAGTCTGGAAAGAGAATTAAGAGTACACAA
Source organism: Dromas ardeola (assembly GCA_013398915.1). Taxonomy (NCBI): domain Eukaryota; kingdom Metazoa; phylum Chordata; class Aves; order Charadriiformes; family Dromadidae; genus Dromas; species Dromas ardeola. The sequence continues at coordinate 7,141 of VYZM01016693.1, read as the reverse complement.
CCTAACAATGATTCCTTTAATGCTCTGTGGATTGGTAATGTTTTTGAACAAAGTAGAAGAGAATAGCCTAGAGTGCCTGTGGAGGGGGAGGAGAACGAGACAATACCCTTATTGTCTTTTAACAAAAACAATTCTGAAGTGTACCTTAGCAAAACTCATGGCTTGAAATCTTTTTTCTTTCCAGTTCAGGCCTGATGCGCAGCATGTTCCCCTATCCTTAATTGCATGTACACCCAAAGACTATTGTGCTGAGCACATTTTACTGCTGAAAGGAGAAAAAATCATTGAATGGTTGAAAAGCTGACTGACAAGGATTTTTTTTCCCCCTGAACTTTTAAATACTTTCAGCAGTGCTTCCTTATAGTCTTAGACAATGCCACTGACCCTTTTACAAATCACTGTACACACTGAAGAGTGAAACTTTATACACAGTTAAAATGAAGCTTTTGGGCCAGGTTTTGACAGCTGTTATTCTAAAACAAGGTTTTGGCTCTGATCAAAAATATGACTTTATTTCCTTTTGGGTTTCTACCAGAAGCCATATGATTCTGATAGATGTGGAGGAGGGGTGGGAGCAAGAGAGCAAGGAGCTCTTTCGGCTGCTTTCCCAGTAGAGCTCAGACTGCAAAAGGAAATGACGAAGGAATCTCATTTATTGAAGGTGTTGTGTGTATGATAGGTGGTCCCTCAGACAGTATTTGAAGAGAGGTGAAAATCATGCATCACACATTTGTTATCAAAGGTGAGGACCTGCACTGCAAGATCTGGAGATGAGACTGCACTTTCATTTTTTGGTCTTCTCTGTGGAAAATAAAAAGATATTTATGCACAGGGTGGTACTTATAGCGATTTACGAGTCAGAAGTTGAACCATCATTAGGTTCATAAAAGCGCCAGGTGGAACTAAGGTAGGTGGGGAGCAACCTGTGCCCTCACCCGCACATTATTGTACTTGCTCAAGTACCAAACTTACCTTCGTAGGGCCTCAGCCTGGCTTTTGACCACAGGCAATTGCTGTGGTTGCATTTGCCAGAACTTATTCTGGTTAGAGATCGTATCAGCGTAAGAGGTGGTCCGAGCACGTCTGCGCTGGGCAGGCTGAGCTGACGCTGCCTGAGTCTGTAAGAGCTCTGAAATGCAGAAGCATCCGAAAGGTGATGTGAGCTGAGGGGGCCTCTGAAAGCCTGCCAGGTTTCACCGGAAAACCATTACTGGCTGCAGCAGGTGGTAACTTAGAAACATAGAAACTATTTCTGTGGGGATTAAAATAGGATGTTTAAATACTAGTTTTGGTTGGGATTTCCAGAGGTGCAAGGAAACAAAGTCTAGTGCCTATTACAGCATTACCTGCACTAAACAGCACAGATTTGAAATTCCCTTTTAAAAGCCACTTTTAAATATTGAGCAAAAAGCTTTCAGTTGAAGCTTTCAGCTGAACCTTTTTGAGACCAAACCCCACCAAACTGCGGAGTTTATCACAGCAGCACTAGCAATCAGACTAGCTAGCTGAATTCTCTCCATCTTCCCCCAGTACTGCAGAGGGGAATATTGCTACAGCAGCATTAATTCAGGTGTTCTCCGCTGCCCTTTCACCAAAACATATCTGTTCTGAAATTTTCCACATCTAGGATAAATAAATAAATCCTGGAGGTAGGACTTGGAATGTGTGTAAACACATGTTCTTAGAAAATGTAGTGGGAAAAGGAAATAGTCTGTTAGTTTCTTTGCAGCAGGATGCCAGCAAGGAAAGACTCCTTTAAAAAGCAGTGTATGTTTACGGTGTTTGGTATATGTGTATATGTCAATATATGGATTTTTAGCTTGAAAACTGGATTTTAAGAGTTGTTATCTTTTGCGAGTCATAATAAATGTAAAGAATTGAAAACTGTGGACAGAGGCAATATGCGTGACAGCTGTCAAAAACACATTCACCCACATGGAATATATGAACTATTTAAGTTTACCAAGGTCACTATGATTGCTTGAATAACTGCTGATCCTGCAAGGTACTTTGCATGACTGAGCAGATGTGCATGATAAGCAAAGGGAAACTGATTTTACAAATTTTTAAAAAGGAAAATAGCAACATGTTTTCATTCAAATTAAAGAATAATTCAAAATCCACGAAGTAGTGAACAATTTCTAACAGATCATCTCAGCGGATCCTATTAATATTCTGGAAAAAAAAAAAACTTTCTGAACTGGAAACTAGAATAATTCTCAATATTTCTCATTTGCCTCATTTGCAATGTCTAATGTAAAATTTACCACCTATTACATCATAGCAATTACCAAAATGAAGAAAAGAGCGATAATCTAATGGACTGCCTCTATTATTGTCAAAGAGATATAGTCTGCTGATATAAAACTCATAAAGACACTTTGGTATCAGCTCTCCTCACTCCCCCATCTTTGGTAGAGACAAGACAGAAAAGAATTTACCCCTAGCAAACAGACAAGGACCTGACACAATGAACTGCGAAGATAAAATGGATGGCTGCTCTTATTAAGAAACTCATTAGGACATTCTCTATTTAGTTCCTTACCTCTTAAACTTACAGTACAATAAAGAGAACAATAACAATAATTCCAATTTATCCACCTACTATATTCAAAAGCAGTTTCTTTCTTGAAATTAAGGTGAATAAAACATAGCTGAGGGGATTCAAGTAATGCAGCAATTTATTTCAACTTTCTAGGAAGTGGACACACTATTACCTGCACTCAAGCTCAACATTTTTTGGAAAGGATTAAGGAGCTTTTTAAAATGTGTCTTCCTTCCTTCATTTGTTTTCCTTTATAAAGCTTGCATATTCTTTTCAGCTTAGTAAGTATCAGCACTTTTTCTTTTCTTGTCTCTTATTCCACCAAGTCAGTTCTCAGTTTTTAATTCAGTGCAGACATTTTTTTCATTGACATTTTAAGGGATAAAACCAAATGTTAAGGTATTAAAGTTGCAGATTCTTGCTGTAAATTTTCATCCTGCTCCCATTTTTTTTGGCTCTTAGGATGCAGAGGACAAAAATGTCTGCAAAGTGGGCAAGAGTCATTCCACCTTTTATCATAAGTCTACCATTTATCCATACAGCATGTGGGAATCAGGGAATTAGTGACACAGATCTATGACTTGTCTCTGCATTCAGTTTAGAGAACACTTTTTACCCTGGGGAAAAACTAACAAACAAACGACACACACACACACACACACACAAAAAACAAAAACAAAAACAAAACAACAACAACAAAAAAAAAAAAACAAAAACAACTAAACCAAAAAAACCCAACCCCAAAACAAAAAACAGTGACCGGGCTTTTGATAATGTATTGTTATCTTTACAAAGGTTGAAATGAGAAATACCATTTAAAGGTAAGATACAATTGTTTTTTGATTCCCTGTTAAAGCTGTCTGATAACATTGTTTGTAAACAGGCCTTGAGTGGACTCCAGGATGAAGTCTAGTCCTCCTGAACAGATACTGACAATTATGGTGCCATTCTTGACATTTATCAAAACTTTCCTTAAATACCTACAGTAGGTGGTGTGATTAAAGGCTGGCAGCAGTGAACACAGACTCAGAGAGGACTGGGGGAGCAATGACAGACGGGGCAGGGGGAGCAAGCCTCTTCAGGGCAAACAGAGCACCTCAGCCTGGCTACTCCTAGGACCACTAAAGGAAAGCGATAAGGTTGTTCTGGTGGGAAAACCACTGAGAGGAACGCCATCAGACTAAAGGGGGTCATTGCCTCCAGGAGGCTGGGGATTATTGTGGAGTGTTGGGACAGTAGAATTTTGGAATTGTGTAAAACTTACAGAATGTTTAAAAGGGAAGGAGGAAATGTGAAAGAGTTATGGGATGTTTAGGGGGAAAAGTGGGGAAAGAGGGGGATGAGGGTGGATCAAGGGGGAAAAAGTATGGGACAATAAAGGGAAAAGGGAATAAGAGGGATCAGTGAAGTGTAAACGGGCTGCTGGTCAGTATACTTCTCTGACTGAGCCTATATGTGATCTCTGCAGTCTGTCCTACGCTCATTAAATCCTTTTTATAAGTGTTTTTCATGTAAGTGCACTTTCTATTCTGTGCATGTGAGAACATTAGCAAACTACATGGTGAGTAGGACATGAGATCTGAGTGCCAGTGGCTGGAGTGGGCCCTCAAGGACTCATAGATCCATGGGCCAGCAACAGGAGATGACCGGCGTCTGAGGCCCAGCAACCAGATAGACTGAGCATCTAAGGCCATCTGATGAAAAGATGCATACTGTTTGTGCATATATTCCATTATTGTGAGTTTCAGTCCTCTCCTGTCAGGAAGGGAGGAGCAGAATGGAGCCATCTGCACTCTTCATGTTTGTGTGAGTGCTACTGGTGTCTGCGTGGGTACTGGTACCAGGACTACTCTTTGACTGTGGTGGATCTGTGTGACCAGACATGTGTATGCTCTGCATGCGTGTGTGTATTTGTGTGTGTGTGTGAGTGCGTGTGTGTGTGTGTGTACACCTACTGGGAACACAAGCCGAGCCACGCTGCTAGCTGGAACCTGCCAGCAGGGACCTGTAGCATTCTCACCTCTGTGGGGCCAGGACAGGAGGGACCAGCTGGGACCTCCATCCTGACAGGTTCAGCCATCTCTAGCCAGTAACAAAGACGCAAGCTCTAGGCAGTCTGCTCCAGATCTTTAGTGTCCCTAATCCTAGAGGGTTTTCCTGACATCTGTCTGCAATTTAAGATTACTATTTCCTGTTCCATCCACTATGGACATGAATATAGATCATTCCATCTCTGCTTTTTGCTTCTTTGCCAGAGAACATCAAGGGAGGACAGACCATGTTTGGAGACCAATGCAACTTAAGTAAGCACAAAAGACTGGTGGTTAACTGAAATGATCCACAGTCCTCTTCAGAGTGCTCTTGCCAGTTCGGTGATATTTAATGTTTCCCAATGCACTCCCAGCTTCACGTTCTGCAAACTTAATAGACTTGGCTCATGTTATATCACCTATTACTAAATACATTGAGCAGGCCTGGACTGAAGCCCAAGTGAAACCTTAGTGAACTCCACCTGTTACATCCCTCCATCCTGGGAGTGAGTCATTCCCGGCTACTCTTGGGGTACACTTATCCAGCAAGATCGTATACAACAGTAGTTTCATCAAGACCATAGCTCCCTGGTGTGGCTATGAGAATGACACCTGAGAGAGTATCAAAAACTCCATTAAAGTCAGGATGTATGACACTACTGTTTCTCATCTGCTGCCTGTCCTGCTATCCTGTCATGGAAAGGAATGAGATTAATTTGACAAAATCTGTTCTTGACAAATCTGTGTTGGCTGCTACACAACTCCTTTTGTTATGCTAAGAGCTGTTGCACTAGAGGTGACACCAAGTCAGGGAGTGCTTCATAAGCAAATGAGCCAAACAGGACTGGGAGGACATGCTCAATGATTCAACCTGCATCTTGACAAGCACTTTCAGACACTTTGTCAAAAAAGTCGCTGGCATAGCATCCAATTCACTCCATAAATGAAGCACTAGTAAAATATTTTACATGTGTTAAAACTGCAGGACAATAGCACTTCAGTTAAGAGGCGGACATAACCTGTACAAAAAAGAACATGCATAGTAATTTTGCATCACTCTTAAAGCAATCCAAAGAATTCCATTTAAGAGTGTAACTGTCACAGCAGCAGCAGTTATTGATGATTAGTATCATTAGGTTTTAATCAGCTTTCTGACTGAGTGTATTTTTTAATTAAGTATATTCCAGTTAAGAATTTTTTTTATTGAAAGTTTTAACAGCACCTCTTAATTTCTCACTTACTGCTATATTTTTTAAATCTCTCCCAGTAATTGTACAATTCAATTTTGTAAAATGATTCTAGCATGCGATTTGTTAGAAAGATGTAAAAATAAATTACAGTTGAACTGCATTACTTTAGAAGAAGAAGGTTTCTGTAATTTATTTGCTGAATGAGGCCTAGGAAGCTTGGGTTTACTTCTTCCCTGCACTACCAACTTCCTCTTATAATTAATGCAAATGAACTGACAGGACCTCATGTTACTATGATTTGCTATATTCAGAAAGTTTCATGCTAATGAAAGGTTAGACCCATATGCTTTCCAAGATGTGACCAAGACAGGTACAGTGGCACATGTGGCACATGTGCTTTTGATCAAGGTTACAGAAGCATATCCTCAAACCTCTGTATTCATAGGATGAATGGATGTGGCCCTGGTATGTTCCTCTATCTAAAGAAGTTACCACAAAAGACAGAGACAAAGATGTGCTGACAAATGTGAATGTTATGTTTGCTACTCACTTTCCCAAAACAGCCTGAATGGCTCAATGTGAATTCTGTTTCTTGGAGGTCATAACTTCATTTTTGTGAATGGTTTTGAGGTTTCTCATGCTTGGATGTCATTATTCTTCTCTGGATTTTTTTCAGTAGGACTGCAGTATAGCACAACCACTGACAACCAGTGTCCCAGATTCATCTAGCATGATTAACTTTGTGGGAAATGGCAGTAGAGGATGTTGTTACGCTCAGCTCTAGCATTCAGAGGCACACGTACTGGCACCATAGTTTGAGAAATCCACATGCGGAATCATTTCTGCAACTTGACCACTCTCAAATGTGAAAAGGAAAAATAGGAAAGGTTATTGAAGAGGAGTTCATGTTTAAGCATTCCTATAACCTGTCAGTAACAACTGTATGTCTTAGAAACTGCAGTCTTGTGACATCTTTATGTGAGTAAATCTATAGCTGTATGGCACAGTAATATTTTAAATGTTTAACAAAAAATTCTGTGTCAAATGTGTTCTATGAGGAAGAACAGAAACTAATTTTTAAAAAGGCAAAAGTTTAAAGTAATTGCAAATTTTGAAAACCCTCAGCTCACCACTTTCTGTACTATCCTGGAAGATACTACTAAGAGAATGGGCATATCACTGGCTGGCTAAGGGACTGCAAGGGAATACTAAATATTTTTTTTTCTCAACTTCTAAATTCTAATAAAAATGGTCATTGTTTATTTATTTTTCACAAAGTTCAGATTTCAATGTGAAAGCAGAAATCATCTCTCTGAATAACTCAATTTTCTAGCTATGAGGCTAGTATTTCCACAATGAAGAGAGTGTTATTAGAG
>VYZM01016692.1:4844-15001 GCA_013398915.1 Dromas ardeola | reverse complement strand
TTTATTTTATTTTAATTTTTTATCCCCTTTATTTTATTGCTTCTTTTCTTTTATTTACCTTTCGAATTTATTTCTTCTTCCTTTTTTTTAAGGGGCGGGTGGGAGCAAGGTGAGCAGCCAGGAGGTGTCGGGCTCCCTCCCCTCGTCCCCTCTCTCCCCGCCTGGGCCACCACAGCAGGGAGAGCTGAGGCTGAGCAAACTCATCGCATCCCTGGGGCGGGGAGCTCCAGAGTGTGTGACTCCAGGTCTGGGGGGTCCCTGGGTGGGGACACGCGCTCAGTGCCAGGGTGGGGAGGGACAGATCCTGATGGCCCACGATGCTCCTCCTTCACGGCTGGGCCGGGATAAAGCCAGACGAGCAGAACCATTTCGCCCAAGGGTGCCACGGGCAGGGGGCACGTGGGGATGGCACCAGCGTTGGCGTCCACGCTCCCCGATGGCTCTCCAGGGGACCGCAGCGCCCGCCACCTTCAGCAGACTGTCCCCCGCGTGTGGTCGGGGACGTGGCAGCCAGTTCCACCCCGTCAACACGCAGCTCCTGCCGGCTCCCTGCCCGCGCAGGGCAAGGACCCACACGTCTCCCCACGGCTCCTGCCACTGCCAGGGAGCGAAGCGCATTATTCCGCTGAGATTTGGTGAGATTTTATGAGATTTCCTGAGATTTGGCGAGATTTGGTAAGATTTAGCGAGATTTAGCGAGATTTGACAAGATTTACTGAGATCTGGCAAGATTTGGTAAGATTTGCCGAGATTTTGCAAGATTTTATGAGATTTACTGAGATCTGGTGAGATTTGACGGGATTTACTGAGATCTGGTGAGATTTGATGGGATTTGCTGCGATTTGATGAGATTTACTGAGATCTGGTGAGATATGACGGGATTTGCTGCGATTTGATGAGATTTATTGAGATCTGGTGAGATTTGATGAACTTTGCCAAGATTGGTTGAGATTTGACAAGATTTGACGAGATCTGATGAGATTTGATGTGTTTTGTCAAGAGTCGGTGAGATTAGATGCGTTTTGTGGAGATATGGCGAGATTTGATGCGATTTACCGAGACCTGGTGAGATTTGACGATGCTTGCTGAGATTTGGTGAGATTTCTGGTGGGATTTGGTGAGATTTGGTGAAATTTAAGGTTCAAGGAGAGACCCGCTGAGGGATGGATGGAGGATGGATCCAGATGGAACCCCGGGGATCCGCCGTGGTCCATACCCCCCTGCGCCGCCCCGGGGCCAGATGCTGGCGTTGCCACGTCTGTCCAGCTCCTGGTGGCATCTCCGGTTTGGCAGGACCCGCTGATGTGCCGGCGCTCGGCACCGCAGGGAGCTGGGGAACGCGTCGGACCTGTTCTACCAACCCCTCCGCCCTCCGCAAAGCCCAGCTCCCAACCCCGGGGACGCGCCAGGCAGCTGCCACCGACTCCCGAGCTGCCCTTGCCGCCATGCTGCGTCCTCCCCATCGTCTCCGGGGCTTTGGGGAGGTCGGAGAGGAGCCGCCGGCGGCTCAGCGGTGACGAAATTGGGGTCACCCACATTTGGGTTCGTTCTGATTTTCCAAAGCTCAATTTTGCAGCTGAAATCTCTTTGTTTCATTAAATATCTCAGCAGCTCATTAAGTATTTTGCATTTAATTCCCCAATCCTGGTTTGCGAACCTCTGTGGGGACAGGGACGGCCACCCCGATGCTGTCCCAGAGGTGTTCCCAGGAGGGCAGATGTCACCAGCACCATGTGTGAGGACCAGGGCTTTCACCCAGAGTTGTCCCACACCGGGGACAGGCTCTGCTATGGGGCAGGGGGTCTGTGGGGACCTCAAGGTCTGGATCCCACCATGAGCATCCCGCCCACATGCCGGGGTGAAACCTGGGTGTTATTGGAGCACCCATGTTCATGCTGGCAACACCTTCCTGACCACAGCTGGAAAATGGTTCAAGGACCTTCCCTGATGGGAAGCTCCAGGGATGGGATCCCAGCCTGGGAGTGAAGGGCAGGAGTGGACACCCCAACCCAGAAGAGCCGGTGAGGACCAAGCTGGTGGTGGTGGGACAGGTCTCAGGCTGCCTGGTGGGACAGGCCGTGCCAGGCTTTGATCTCAAAAGTCCCACCAGGTCCCTCCTGACTTGGGGTGGGATGTCCCATGTCAAGGGCAAGTGCGATTAGAGCAGCAGGCAGGGCTGGGCAGGATGGGGTTGACCTGAGGACAGCTGTGGCTCTCCATCCCCAGGAGAAGCAGGGATGAAGCCAATGGTACCATCTCCTGGCCATGGTGAGGGCTGCGATGGCGGGATGAAGGCTGTGAAAGCTGGGCGTGAAATGGGGGCTCTGCACCGTGGAGGGCAGGGCTTGTGGCCTTTTGTGCGCAGGGAGATGTTTCACGAGAGCTTTGGGGTTGGGCTGATCCCCGCAGGCATGGCACTGAGCTGCAAAGAGGGACCCCAGCCCTGGGGTCTGTGTTGGACCTCAGTGCTGGAGGTCCTTGGTGCAGGTTGGACATGGCAGTCCTTGCACCAGGAGGATAAGGTGGGGGGGAGCATCCTGCTCACCCCTCATCTCAACCCCACAGACTGAGGTGCGTCTGGAGGTGGTAGACCAACCAGAGTGCCTTGTTTGGACCCTGCTCTTCTCTTGGGCCAGCCCTGCATGACGCATCCTGCGCACCACACCTTGGGCTGATGGTTGTTGAGCTCCTGTGACCACGAAGAGCGTCCTGACCTTCCCCCAGAGCCTGGCCAGGACTTGGCCATGTCCTCTGGGAGGTGAGGACACCCCACTTCCCTCAGGGAGTTTTGCTGAGGGATGAGCGCGTCACGACTCAGGTGTTCCCGATGTTCCCTCATCACCTATAGCTTCTGTCCCCATTTAGCTGCCTTTGCATCTGTTGCTACCAAGTCCTCGTGCTCTCGTGTCTTCTCTGCGTTCACCACTTTTCTGGGGTTTGACTTGAGGTACGCAAAGGCTTTTATCTGACAATTGAAATTACCTGGTGGCTGTTCGCTCCCTGCTATAATAGTCCTTACAAAAACGTTCTACAAATGACGTGTTCAAATAATAGTCTTCAATACGTGCCCAGGGCCAATTCATTTTTTTTTTTAACATTAAGGTTGACTTCAGACTTAGGTTTGTTTTCTGAATTAATTTTAATTCACTGGAAAACACTCAAGCAGGACATCATGCTCTTCTGTTGTTTTTTTCTCCTGAATTTTCAGGTCCACAAAAAAAAAAAAATACTATTTCTTGATGTTGAGCTACCCAGGCAATATTTCCTCATCCAAAACAGCATTCCTAGACCTCGATTGCGCAGCCCAAAATAAACCCAAGGTTATCATGATAACTTGGCACCGCAGGGTTCAGCTCCAGAAGCTCGAGGGTGCTTGGGCAGCTGACCCCGCCTCACGCACCCCCGCGGAGCTGGACCAAGGGGTTCCTGAGACGGGGAGGGAACTGTTTCTCAAGGTTCCCCAAGGTCATCGCTCTTCCTCTCCGCCGCGATGGAGGATTTCTGATTTGAAGACCTTCTCTGAAGTTGTGCGGCTGAAGTAAAGGTCAACCCAAAAGTCTTCCTTGATGGAAGGGTCAAGATCTTAATTCCTTTGTCTCCGAGGTGCTGAGATTGGATTTCTATTTTCAGTGCTGCTGAATTTCTCGGTGGCTGTAATGAGTTCCAGGTTTAACTCCACTCTTCATTTAGCCCATTGCTTTCCCAAGGGCACATTTTAATGCGTTAAGCCCCGGGCAGCAGTGGAAGAAGAAACGTGTCCCTTCTGTAAGTAAATCAGCTTCTTCGGTAGGTAAGTCTATGTTTACAGTGTAAACCACAGGATCACAGAGAGAAAGCTCATGTCTGGAGTTCTGGGACATGGATTTTCAGGGCTGGGAGGAGTTCGGAAAACAGATGAAGATAAACATAGTTCCCAACCAGAAATATTTGGTAGTGTCACATGGTAAATAGCTCATCAAGGGATTGATTATACGTAACGTGGTGTTTGCTTATCATCTGCAGCTTGGAGGCATTGGGCTTAGCTCCCAAGGGATGCGTGTGAGTTCAGAGTCTGTGTAACGAGGAAAACACGGAATAAATAACGAGTAAAAATTAGGATATGATGTGTGTGAACATCAGGAGAAGAGCAGCAGAGAGGAAAGGTGTTCCTCAGCCCCTCTCTGTTACTCCGGAAGGGAAAACAAATGCTGAGGGTCGAATATGGAATACTTTTGTTTGTTTATTTGTTTCTAAGGAGCTTCTCCACCAACTCAGAGAAGTGAAGCCACTTCTCCCGCTGAAAACACAGGAGGAACAGAAAGAATGTGAACTCTCTCAGGAGATGTCTCACTCACGACCACTAAAGAGCCACGGTCGAACCCTGTGAGGAATGACCTACAGTGGGCCAGGCAATGGAAACATCCAGGTGGCCTCACCATCGCTGGGCGGGTCCCTAAAAGGGCTCCCCATGCTCCAGATGTAGGTCTGGGCACCAGTTTCCAAATTAAGTTCCTTCTTAAGTTGCATCTATTGTTTCCAACACGGGAAGAGACCGCCAAGTCCTGGGAAGAGCATGTTACTGCTCTGCAGCGGTCTCCTGCTTCCCGTGGTCAGACGTACTCAGAAGCAGCCATCAGCCGTGGATGTCATTAACAGGAACAGGCATTTGCCACAAAAATTCAAGTCAGGCCTGGGCACTGATAAACCCTCGTCAGCTAGAGAGTCGAGGCCACAAAAACAGGACAGGAAGGTGACAGCATCGCTCTCCGTTAGCCCCAGAGAAGAGCAGATAAGAGCCATGAAGTCCCCCAGGCAAAGGACCACAGGCACTCCAGCTGCTCTGTCTCTCTCCAGTGGCAGCAGGATGCTGAATCCTGATATAGAAACCTCCTGCCCTGGTGGCCATCAGCTTCCTAGAGGGTTCAGCAAACTATCCAAGATGGGGTTCGTCATCACCGCTCCAGCAGCAGCTCAGATGGCTGGTGTCCCTCTCATCTGTGTCCCATGGGTGATCCCGGCCAGAGCTCTCAGATGCGTGTCCCCGCTGTGGTTGCCAGAGTGGGCGGATTCAGTTCTGCTTAACAAAAACAACACTTTCCTCCTACCCCCTGGTGGCCTCGCCCAGCAGGGGAGGAAGGAGGGCTCGAAGCTGTGCCTCAGCCTCGCGTTGTTTGGCACGGCCACCCAGTGGCAGCAGGCACAGGGCTGGACCACTCCGACACGACAAGGGCACCTTCACCAGCCCTCCAGCTCCAGCATGTGCTGGGGGAGTGCAGCCCCCAACCCAGCTTCAACCGGAGATAGGTTTTCACAGAATCACAGGGTGGTTGAGGGTGGAAGGAACCTCTGGAGGTCACCTGGTCCACCCCCCTGCTCCAGCACAGGTTGCCCAGGACCACTGCTAGGCTGTTTTTTAATATCTCCAACGACGGAGATCACACAACCTCCCTGTGCAACCTGTGCCAGTGCTCCATCACAGGTAAAAAAAGTATTTCCTGAGGTTCAGGTGGAATGTCCTGTGTTTCAGTTGGTGCCCATGGCCTCTGGTCCCACCAGTGAGCACCACTGAGAAGAGCCTGCCTCCATCCTCTCTGCAACCAAACCTTCAGGTATTTCATAGAATCACAGAATGGTTTGGGTTGGAAGGGACCTTAAAGCCCACCCAGTGCCACCCCCTGCCCTGGGCAGGGCAACCTCCCACCAGCCCAGGTTGCTCCAAGCCCCGTCCAACCTGGCCTTGAACCCCTCCAGGGATGGGGCAGCCACAGCTTCTCTGGGCAACCTGGGCCAGGGGCTCACCACCCTCACAGCAAAGAATTTCTGCCTCACATCTCATCTAAATCTCCCCTCTTCCAGTTTACAACCATTCCCCCTCGTCCCGTGGCTCCCCTCCCTGATCCAGAGTCCCTCCCCAGCTTTCCTGGAGCCCCTTGAGGGACTGGAAGGGACTCCAAGGTCTCCGCGGAGCCTTCTCTTCTCCAGGCTGAACCCCCCCAGCTCTCCCAGCCTGTCCTCACAGCAGAGGGGCTCCAGCCCTCCCGGCATCTCCGGGGCCTCCTCTGGCCCCGCTCCAACAGCTCCGTGTCCTTCTGCTGTTGGTGCCCCAGCGCTGGAGGCAGCACTGCAGGGGGGTCTCCCCCGAGCGGAGCAGAGGGGCAGAATCCCCCCCTGGCCCTGCTGCCCACGCTGCTGGGGATGCAGCCCAGGCTGCGGGGGGTTTCTGGGCTGCCAGCGCACGTTGCCGGGGCGTGTTGAGCTTCTCCCCCCCCAGCACCCCCAAGTCCTTCTCCTCAGGGCTGCTCTCCAGCCATTCTCTGCCCAGCCTGGATTTGGGCTTGCGATTGCCCTGACCCAGGTACAGAATGTTGCACTTGGCCTTGTTGAACTTCAAGAGGTTCATACAGGCCCTACACATTGATGAGATCCCCCCTGAGCCTTCTCTTCTCCAGTCTAAACATCCCAGCTCCCTCAGCCTTTCCTCATAGGTGAGGTGCTCCAGCCCCTTCATCACCCTTCATTGAACTCTCTCCAGTGTGTCCATGTCTTGTACTGGGGAGCCCAGAACATGACACAGTCCTCCAGGTGTGACCTCACCAGTGCTGAAGAATGGGAAGGATCACCTCCCTCCCTCTGCTGGCAATACCTTGTCTAATGCAGCCCAGGACACCATTCACCTTTGCAGCAAGGCCACATTGCTGCCTCATGGTCAACCTGGTGTCCACCAGGACCCCCAGGCCCATTCCTGCCCACCTGCTTCCCAGATGGGCGCCCCCAGCACATACTGGGGAAAAAACAACCCCAGGCACCAGTACGTGCACTTCTTATTGAAGGAGAAGGGTGCCCAAACCCCAGATTGTGCCCAAACCCCAGATTGTGCCCAAGCTGCCTCCTTAGGAGGAGGTGGGAGGTCACATGGCAGTTTCTGGGCTCCTTCTAGCCCTGCTGGTACCAGAGTTGGCCCAGAAAGGGAGACACCAGAAGCCCCAGGGCTCACCCTGGCTCCTCCTGCCTGGGAGCTCAGGATGCAACACCAACCCTCCTTGATGATGAGGAAAGACGCTTCCAAACAGGGGTCACCAGGGTGGCTGCTAGAGCTGTCCCCCACTCAGTCCCAGTGCCACCATTCCTCCTGGAGAAGGCAAGGGCGGTGGCCCAGGTCGGGGAAAAGCCTGGTGCCAGCTCCCAGAGGGTGGACACAGCTTGGGCAGCAATTTCCCACCCCTCCCAGTGTTTTTTTCGGGGGAAAAAGGAGCGGCAAAGGTAATGGAGAGACCCTCGGTGCTTTATTGGTGACAGGCAGCCACGCAGAGAGGAATGCCGGTTCCTTGCTGGGGACAGCAGGCATGGGACACCAGGGGACACCAGAGCTCACCAGAGGAGAGGAGCCCTGGGGTCTGGGTCTACCCACCACATGAGCTGCTGGAGGAGGCGTCATCCCCATCGCTCCCTGCTCCTCTCTCACCAGCTGCTCTAGGTGGCCCGGGGCTGGGGTGACATGGCCACGCTGACGCTGCTCTCTGCCTCCCCTGCGCTCCCACCTTCCTCCTCCTCTCGGCTCATCAGCAGCTCTGAGAAGCTGGGTCCTCGTTGGAGCAGAGACCCAGAGGCTCAGTCTTCCTCCGGGCTGCAGCCCGGGTCTGTGGGCAGATGGACAGAGGGAACGGTGAGGATTTGACTGAGTTCAACCTCCCTCCTCCGCTGGAGGAACACGTGTGACACCCATGGGCCAGGTCTTGTGGGGATAAGCTCTGGATCCCTGACATCTGGGCCACACACAGATCCCAGCCCCACAGAGCAGGATGCTCCCATTCCAAGGCTGCATTAGAGATTGCTCCTCGGGGATGGGGATGGAGAGGACCTTGGGGCACCGAAGCTGGAGCAGCAATGCCACACTGGGGACATGTGGCACCAGGGCAGGTTGGAGCAAAGGTGGGGGAAGCCACCCAGGAGCACGAGTTGGGGATGGCAGAGCAGAGAGAATGGGTTGATGGGGTGCATTGGGGATGACGCTTCGGGGGCCATCACCTTCCTCATCCTGAGCCTCTGGCGCTTTCCTCTCTGGGTTCTGGGACAGCAGGGTCATCCTGTTGAGGGCCAGCAGAGCTTTGCCTGTTTTCTGGAGAGAAGGGAAGGAGCTCTGAGCCTCACCAGAGCCATCCCCATCCCCACATCCTCATCATCCCTCCCCGGGTACCTGCCACTTCCGACGGGTCAGGAACTGCCTGATCCTCTCCTTCGACAGCGTCTTGGTGCTGCTGGGTGGGGGCTGCTGCAGCCAGGGGTGCAGCAGAGCCCCCGCGCTGGAGAGCCGGTGGCTGAAGGCAGACAAGGTGGTCATGAGGGGACTGCTCCACCGTCAGACCCTCAGCTGCTGGCACAGCCCCATGGAGCATCCCCTCCGCCAACCCCATTCAGTGCCCACCTCCTTGGCACCCCAAAACCCAACCCAGCTCCATCTCAGCACCCCACAGGTCCTACCGGGGGTCCTTCTGCAGCAGTTGGCTGATGAAGTCCTTGGCCTGCTGGGAGATCTCCGAGAAGGTCTCCTCCTCAAAGTCCCACTGGGCAGCTGTGATGTTGCTCAGTGTCTCCATGTCATTGTCCCCCTGGAAGGGGGACTCCCCGCTCAGCCTGGAGAGGTGACACAAGAACATGAGTGACAGCTCGGCCCCCTCCAGCCCCATCTGTTGTCCCCAGGAGGCCACTCACAGGATGTAGCAGATGACACCAACGCTCCACATGTCCGTGGAGAAGCCCACGGGTTCAAAGGCGACCACTTCTGGAGCCATGAACTCAGGGGTGCCATGCAACACCTTCACGGGGGTGTCTGGCGCTGTGGAGAAGATGGAGACCATGGGGCAGGTGTCCAGCTGGGACCTCCCTGGGTCAGCCCAGCAGCACCCCAACGCATGCCAGGTGGATGAACCCCTGCAACCAGGTGGTCCTCCAGGACCCATGGTAGGTCTTGGTGATCTCCTAGAGCATCTCTGGGTTCTGGGCACCCTCAGGGGTGGGGGTCTCAGAGGTCCCCACCTCAGAGGCAGGGCTGGGGACATGCAGGTTTCCCCAGAGCATCTTGCGGTCACCAGGAAGGGCCCTGATCTGGTGCCACAGGGCTGCCCGTCCCAAAGGCATGGGCAGGAGGATGCCAAGCTCCTTGCTGGATCATGTCCCTGTGATGGTGACAGCCCCTGCCCTGGTGCCCCAAGACCCAAGACCCCCTTCCTTGCTCACCCAGCTTCCGCGCCAAGCCGAAGTCAATGATCTTGAGCCAGTGGCTGCTGGGGCTGATACAGACAATGTTCTCGGGTTTGAGGTCAAGGTGGACGACGGCCTGGCCATGCATGAACTGCAGCCCCTCCAGGATCTGTTGCATGTACTGGGTGCTGCTGGGCTCCGTGTGCTCAAAGTCATCGTCCACGATACGCTCAAACAGCTCCCCACCTGCCACACTGGGGGAGGACACGGTGCTGGGGACCCCGCTGGGGTCTACCAGCCCCATGGAGGAGAAGCCCCACGGGGGAACCCGGGCTCAACACCCTGGGAGGATCTCACCACCTGCATCTCCAGGGTCTTCAGGTTCTCCATCCATCCTACACCCCATGCCAGCACCCCTGGGTCTGGGTCTACCCAGAGAGGCCCTGAGTCTACCAGCCCCAAGGAGAAGCCCCACCAGGGAACCCAGCGCTCTGGGAGCATCCCACAACCCATACCTCCAGGGTCTGCAGGTTCTCCATCCGTCCCATGCCCCATGCCAACGCCCCACGGTGCAGGGACGCCTCCCCACCTTTAATGGTCTCCCCAGCAGAGCCCAGCACTGTTCCCACCACCCCCAAACCTGACCCTGCCCCCCCACTCACTACTCCATCACCATCACCAGCTCGGCGGGGCCCTGGAAGGCGGCGAGGCACTGCACAAGGCGCGGGTGATGCAGCAGGTTCATGAGATCCACCTCAGCCCAAGCTGCCTGCTTCTCTTTAGCCGTCCGCGTCCGGAAATATTTCCCAGCCCGGATTTTGCCGGTGGCTTTTTCCTGCAGCCGGTACACCGTCCCAAATTTTCCCCTGGGAGGGAGCGTGGGTGAGGGATGGAGGAGCCATCACCACCACCCTGCATCCCCCATCCCGTGGACAGCCATGGGCCATCCCCAAGCGGCGGGGACGTTGGGACCCCCACTC
>VYZM01016691.1:865672-1021014 GCA_013398915.1 Dromas ardeola | reverse complement strand
GAATTTTATTTTTTCAGCTTCAAAAATGCACACACCACTTGAACTGTTTTTAAAGTAAAACCACAATAAAGTATTTTTCATATGTGCTGAAGCATCAGTTCTATAAAATAAAAAATATTACTGATGGTTTCAACAATTATTTTTTGTTTCTTGAAGTTATCGTTACACTAAGTCTTGCTGTACTTACAGCATAGATTTTAACATGCATGGAAATAGTTACATCTCCATTAAGTTGACATAAAATCTGCATCATGTTGTTATACCATTTGAAATCTGATACACTGGATGCAAAATAAACTCTACTGGCNACTCTACTGGCAGATCAACAATCAATTTTAAAGCTTGAAATTAAACACAGATTTAATTTAAAATATGCCTCTATTCCTATATGATGGTATAGCGTATATACATCCACAAATTAAATGAAAATAAAACAGTATCACTGTTACACTATCAGTAAAACATTCTCTGTGCAATGTATGCGTAATATCTCTATTATGATACTCAGAGCTCACAACTGAGAATTACAGAACTACAAAGAATGTGTAGCAAACCTTGTCTTTATTTTGCTTTTATTTTTGAGGTGTTTAATGGACCACTTTTATAATACAATAATGCACAGATTCATCTAGTTAAAACTTTTAATGCATGTACACAAAGGCAGCCGTTTTAGATGACGATAAGACTGTATATAAATTTGGTATCTGTGAATCCAATTTCACCTTCTGTGATGGGAGAAAGAAAAGAAGAAGATCGCTATGAGATGTCCCCATAAAATTTCTCCATTACATTAGGGTAGGGTGTGGAGCCTGCCTTCATATTCTTTCCACAACTGAAAAGGGCATTTCAGGAATGGTGAAAGCTACACAGGTATCATGCAAAGGTTCCTCAATTATCTTTTCATTCTTAAAAATGTAAATCAAGATTTAATGTAAAAGGAATACTAGCCCAGCTAGTTCGACTGCCTTCATAATATAGGTCATTAAATTTTCATCCATTTATTTCTGTGTACCACACAATAACTAGCATTTGACTGGCACATACTTTGCATCTGTCTGGGGCATGACTTCAGTATTGATTTAACAATGCCAAGTAATGGGAATTCTAAAAGTTAATCATTTTTATGATTAAAATAATGAGCTTGCCTGACTTCACCACTTTTTTTTCAATACATTTTGAAAATTTGGACACCAGAACAGTCAAAATCAGTCTTACCAGCGTTGTACAACAACGTAACTTTACTTCCCTACGCCTGCTCACTGCTCTTCATTACAAAAAAGAAAATTCATTGCCTTTGCCACAGGAACTGAGGAACTGAGTACTGAGGAACTGTTCAGTTGTTTAAATGGTAACTTCTAAAGGTTTTAGAGTAACGGTTTCCAGAAGACAACCCCGCACTGTACAGGCATGTTCTGAATTTTGTGTTCTCATCTATTTAATTTTGCACCTGGGCATTGTGAAGCACATTTCATCTGAATGGAGACACCTTGCCAAGCAATTCAGATCTGCCTTTGAGAGCCTGTCCTGTTATTCTGTATACTTCACTATTTCTGTTTTTCAAGAGTGACTTCATACTCACATCCAGAACTCTGACAAAACTGTTGAATGGTGCTAGGTTTAGTCACCACTATACTAGAAACATCCTTATTTGGTGAGGTTTCTCCAAATATGACTGTATGCATCGGTTAGTCCATTCTGAATGCACAGCAAGATACAAGACGCATAAACTTTTGGCTGCATCCAGGCCCCCTTTTCACTGGCTTGTTTAATGTCCTATCTTTTTCCATTTAAAAATCCTCAGGCCTTCAGAAATTCCTCCTTAGGATCTCATGGACTGCTGGACACTGTTTCTGAAGTATTCAAGTACCTTCTGACACTTTCTGGCAGAAACGCATTAAAATACAGCATGCCTCTCCCCTGCCCCACTGCTCAAAGATCCCAAGTTATGGTAACTCAACAATAGAAAGTGGTAGAAAATAGCTACCTACTTAGTTGCTGGTGCTAGTGTTTATGTTAAANCAAAAGTGCGATCTACACAGAAAAATTGAAGGAACTGGAGCTCTTTACTCTAGAGATGAAGAGAATAAGAAGGTGGTTTAAAGAACAGCTATAAAGACAATCATCTGTTCTCCAGGTCCATTGTGGGTAAGACAAGAAATAATGGGGTTAAATGACATCAGGGCTGATTTACGCTAGGTATTAGAAGAACTTTTTTAATGGCAAGCATATTTAAATTTTGGAATATATTGCTTAGAGTAGTCATGAAATCTCCATCACAGGAAAGAAAGGTTAAAGAAATATGTGTCGAGAAGACACATAAAGAATTGATGCTGTTTTGGAGGCAAGCAGATGGAGTAAAACGACCTCCTGAATTCTGCTCTAGCCCTATTTTCTATTATTTATTTTTTGTGACCTTTTATGACCATGAAATTTTGCAAATATATTGAATGTTTTTGATCAGATATTTACTTCTCTAAAAAGAGATGATTGATCCATAATAGATAGGATCATAGATAGAGATAATAGATAATAAAATATACAGTCTTAAGATTTCAATATCACATGTCCCATCCTAATTAAAACCCCTCCTAGAGAATACAAAGCTTTAAATTTTGAAACTATGATCTCAGTTCAGTAGGCTAGGAAAAAGACACAAAATTTCTTCTATGGTCATCTCTGGAAAGGGTAAACACCATTAAAGTTTTTGCAAATGATCTGCCAGCAGGCGGAAACATTAGCTTTTCAGATAGCTGAGCCTGTACAGGAGCTGTACAGGAGACCTATGGAATATCTATCCTGGCACAGTCCACTTTATGGCATGTGTTACCCTGTTCTTTTGCTTGAACTCTCTGACATCATATGTGGCATAATTATGCCACTTCGACTGATATTCCTACAGCAAAGACCTGTGTCAGAGTTTAGAATTTTCAGCGTTGATGCTAGAGAAAGGATCGTTTTATGAGCAAGACACCACACCTAAACTCAGGATAGTAGTGGTCCTTGAGTTCTTTGACAAAATTCCTGTCTGCTACTGGCCAGATGTCTTTTCCCACTACCTTTGTTCCCCACTTTCAACTGAAACCTAAAGGCATTATTGGAGTACAAGTAATAAACGTACTAATGAAACTATAAAGGAGATGATTCCAAATGTGTCGCCCAATTTGTAATAAAATGCACATACATGCATGGAAAAATATAAACATCACAATAAAGTTACAGTGCATTTCAGTTTCCTGAGAGAAAGCAAGAGTAAATAAAATGAAAATTATGCAGCTTTTGGCTCACAAAAAACTCTGTAAATATGGTATCTGTTTGGAGTTTTAAAATATATTTATTTTAAAATGTATTTAATTTGTGTTTGGATTTAGAGTAAATGTGACTGAATGCAACCAGAAATTGAAATATTGTTTTACTTTGCATGGCAATGTCAAGGATTTTTTTTTTTTCTGTTTAGACCTATGGCTGAAAATTATTTTGCTGTAGTAAAAGTTCATTTTACTTACTGTATTAATTATGTCTTGGACAGATATCTTAATGTGCATGTCTGTAATAGTATGCCTATGACTGAATAACAGGAAAGAAAATTGCTGTTTGTGGGCAGTTTTGTCATTCTTATGTATAATACCCTACTTTTGATTATGAGTATATATAATCTGAATGGCAATTACAATATACTTGAAAAAATTAGGACTGAACATACCAAGTTAATATATTTTTAGAAAATACTGAACAAACAAAAAAGTTTTATGTGATATCCAAAAGAAAGTAGGTCAAATTATATTATATTTATTCTTATACCAGAAATTATTTAATTAAAATTCATTAATGGGATGAAAAACCTCCTTGAACAAAAACACTCTTTAAGTGGAATCCCAGCCCAAAATATTATTTAAATATTGCCATTTTCATAAAACAAGAAAGCCAAAATAAGTAGTAAAGTATAAAACAGAATTCTTCATTTACACCTTTGTGATGTTTTGATTTTCTGTTGAACTTCACTCTCAAAGCATGGACAATTTTGTAATTTTCTACTGGAAAATACTTCAAAATTTAAATAAATTTTGATAAAGATTAATGAAATACTGAGTATTGCAGTACAATATGTATGATTCAGCAAGGCAATTTTTCTATGCTAGTGAAACTCCAAACACTCAGTTTTGTTTTGGTTTAAATCCTAGTTCCAATTTTTCATGTTAGTTTATAAAACATACAAGCTGCAACTTGTTAAGAGATGAGTTATGGACAAGTATAACTGAGTTATGGAATAATTCCCTGCCCCATTTCCTGAATCTTCTGGCGTTCTTTGGCTACAGCCTGGCAGTATGTAAACCATACAGATTAATACAACTAAAGCCAGTGGAAACTCACAGGCACCACAAAATCACAAAATCCAAAATGTTCACATTGGACTAAAACCATGCACAGAAGTTGCACAGTTTTAGTTGCAGATTAATACCTTGACTCTGACCCTTCCCAGTGGCAAAAGTGACATATATGTTATGAACCATACACAGTGATTTAAATTGTCACCATATTTTATGAAATTGAAAAGAAATGAGCTTCTAAACAAAAGAATAAGTCTATTATTTTCTGAGTGAACCAGAAGGTTTTGTTAGGCAACTGTTGATTCCCTCTTGAAAACTCTCCCAAGACATGCATCCATTCTGTTAGCTTTCTTTTTCTGATTCATGTAATTGGATTCTACTATAGAGGAGGTAAGAGTCAATGTAGTCCATGTGCAAACATAGGAACTTTTACTTTATTGGACTAGGAATAGTAGAATGTTTTTCCCGGTAACTTCTCAAACCTCAAACTTGGAAAGAAGTGAAATGCTGACCCAAAACCCACAAAAACCTGGCCAAGGTAATATATTATATCTTAACAGTGGAAGTTTATCTTCTCATTTGTGAAATTTTCGATTTAGGAGTGTATTTGTTCCCCACTTGCATCCGGACAATTTTCTAAAGACAGTGGACCACACTCTTTTCAATCCTAGATAAATTTGGGGAGAAAAATAAAAAGATTATAATGTGGAAAACAAACCCACAATCCCATCATGATTTCTAGATCAGATCACTGCAACAGATGTTAATTTGGGATTTAATCTAATTGATCCATCAGAAAATGCTGTTACTGCAAAATGTCACCATTCAAGACAATGTGTGAGCACTGAGATCATTCCGAATTTTAGCTCTGGCTTAGGTTTTAGTTACCATAGGCCACATGTAGTACCTTTGGTAGCTGTGTGGGAGTTCAGACTTCAGCTCATCTGGCAAAGTGGCTTGAGGTATTTACAAAGTAAGTCTTAGATCGTCTCAAACTCACACCATGGTCTCCCAGTGACACTCTAGCATGAATGAACTCAGCTTCAGCAACCATCCTAGACTTCCTCTGGCCACCATGACAGGTTCTTTTAGCATATGCAAATTGCTTTATTTAATGCACAAACCATGATCTTCCACCATTCTTTGTAAGAGAAGCCACTCTCCTTGGTACCGTCTTATCCCTCCAGCAGTACACAACCTTCAGCTGCCACTATCACCAACAGAGATGGAGTCCCTGAACAGGTGATTTACCTCAGCATCCTTGATGATAGGATCATGTTTTTCAAAGTGACAGGCCACACATTTCTTCAGCCCTAATTGAAGGAAGATTGCTCACTTGATTGTTTGGATCATGACATACTGAATCTCAGTCACTGTCTTGCCCTCTCCTCACTTTCAGAAGAGATTGCTCTGGAGAACAGAGACTTACATACTTGGTAAGTCACACACAATAGGAGAGTTGTTATGTTCAGTGCGCTCTGGTACTGAAATGCAAAGCTTTCTGCATGTCTACATCTGTGGCTAAAAGGTCAGACAATTCCCTCTAGAAATAGTGACACTAACTTCTACCATCAAATAACAAATCGTTTTGGGATGGGAACTCCATTGCCACAGTAACTGTCATAGTAGCGTGCCATGTCATCATACATATACTGAACCTGCCAGATGAGCATCAGGAACATGGCCAATACCACTCACAGCTTGACAAAACATCTTCAATTGTGAGGTTAAAGAAGATATTCATTCCATCTTGCTGTCTGCTCTAAACTGACAGTAATCATGTATACAAAATACTAGCCTCTTTGTAATAACCCTGAGCCTGGAGGATCATCATGGACACTAAGATAGGATACAATGAGTGTGTGCACCACACCCAAGTCTTCAGCATTTGTGCCTTCTTCAGGGATAGAGGACATCAGTGCCAGTAGGATACCTGTATTGTTGGTAAGATGAAGCCTTCAGCTCCTGCAGGCTGACTATGTTCACACATTTCATCCTGAGACGATTGATTTTGTGCAAGTATCTGGATACTCTCTGTCCTGAACAAGGCTGGCTGCAGACTTCATAGAATCACAGAATCATAGAATGGTTTCGGTTGGAAGGGACCTTAAAGATCATCTAGTTCCAACCCCCTGCCATGGGCAGGGACACCTTCCACTAGACCAGGCTGCTCAAAGCCCCATCCAGCCTGGCCTTGAACACTTCCAGGGATGGGGCATCCACAACTTCTCTGGGCAACCTGTGCCAGTGTCTCACCAGTCTCACAGTAAAGAATTTCTTCCTAATATCTAATCTAAAACTTCTGCAAGTTGAAAAACTTCAAAACTTCTGCATGGCCAGCAAAGAACCCTTTTATCAAGTTTAAGGGAATCAGGCCCTGGCATTCAGGACTAACTTTATTCAATCTAGAACTGCTGCAGTCCTGTACTGTCCTGTTGCAAGTGGATTATCTCCTTAAATCCAAGTATTTGAGCCCTGTCACCTGCAAACATTTTTTTATACAGGCTTCCACCTGACGTTAATCTTTATCCACTTTCTTTCCTCCCTTTCTGCCTTCAGTCTCTGGCTGAAGTCATATGTGATGCCACATAAATCACAAGCCCTTGAGACAAACTTACCTTACAGTAATCCTTCAATGGCCTTCAAAATGTCCCTTTGACATAAGCAGTGAACATTTAGGACTTATGGTTTCCTTGAGCTATGCTTCTCTCCAACTCCTTCCCATCCCATAAAGATGCCCTTTATGCTGCCTATGCAATCTCCCTCCTAAAAGATAGCAACTAGCTAAAAGATACCAACTGAAGAAACAATGTTCCTTCAGGAAAACTGCTAAATATGGCTAAATTTGTTTCGCAAGGAAAACAAGCAAACAAGCTCTCAGATGTATTATGTGCCAGTCCATACAGGTGAGAACAGCTAGTTGGGCTAATATAGACCGAAGTAACTCAGAAGGCCAAGATATAAACTTAAAAGTGATTCTTGAGTAAAGAGAACAAAAATGTTGTTTCTCATAGAACAGTGAGTAACTTGGATTCACATGATTCCTCAAAGAAAGCACATATGTATATTTTAGTGACCAGAAGGCAGATAAGGTCTTTTAATCTGTGTAGAAATTACCAGATTTTTTTACTTTGCTTTTCTGATTGCTCAGACAACAATCTCAGTCAGATGTCACAAAATCTTCACATGTTGCTGTTTTGTTGGACAGCTAGTTCTTACAAATTCCTTCCAGATCTTTATTTACTATGCTTTTCTCCAGAATCCAGATAGCCTCTGTCTTTGTTGACCAACATAATGTCAGAAGAATCATCCTAAAAATGTGAGGATACTTTGCAGCCCACTCTCTGAAGAGCTCCAAAGACAATGCAACATATGGTGATAAGAAGGTAAAGAGCTCTGCAAAGCCAGGAGGTCTGGTCTACTGAAACCCTTCTGAAGAACTAGAAGCATGACAAACCTATAGGATGCTGATCACATGCCTGTTGTCTATGTAAACAAATCTCAAGCACAGTCATCAAGCTGGCTACGCCAAAGTAATAGCATAGATATCTAGCAGATGCCCATCAATTAATTCTCCCATTAACTGAGGACTGCCAATTAGTTTCAAAGGCTTTTACCAAAAAGGCTGATTTTCACAACGTACCCCAAGGAAAAAAGGCCAGAAAGCATGCAAACCCCTATTTTCATAAAGAATCTGGAATAAGAGTAGGCTTTACAAGATTACGTCACATTACGCTCACTTATGATTTCAAATGCAGAAGACTGTGGGGATGGGAATCATCTGTCTAAATCCACTTATCTACAGCCATCCTACATTCCTGATAATTAAGATCGAGTCATCTATAGCCATCCTACGTTCCTGTTAATTGAGATCAAGTCAACAATGAAGTTGAAAACATGATCCATCTCACTCTGAATTAGATGCTTAAAATATCAGATGAATCACATCCTAAAAGTGCCTATTTTTTCCGTTGATCATAAAGGTAGCCTTAAATGCCCAGCTCAGCTACAAACACCTACTCTGTACATTTAGAGCTAGGTGAGATGAATCCCAATCAAGGTATTGCCTTTTATGTCTTGGCACTAGAACAAGGATACGGCCCCCTCCTTTTCCTTTGGCCACTTCATCTGTGGAAAATAAAGCGTATAAATATTTTTAAAAGAACATGAAGAAATTAGCAGGAAATTAAGATTGAATGAGAAAGAGAAATGGGTCTAGGATTAAATTATTTAAAAAAAAACAATCTAGACAAACAGCACTACTGATTTTATAATTTAACATTGATACTTGTAAATCCTGACTACAGCCTTGGAGATCTGACATATGCCGCCTGTAATACAGATGTACTACTGACCTTGTGTGACGGTGTCAGGCCTGCCTAAGCAATTTTGATTTTGCCTAGCACTTGGCTCACAAAAAGAATAAAAGCTTTAATGTTATTACAGCTATTTTATTTTTATGGATCCAACTCATTTGGGAAACTGATGGAAGTGAATCTGTGTAGGAAACTTAATGAGGTTGAACTAGGAAGGACCTGTGCCTGTGCAGACTACTGGAGACCTAGCACGCTGCTGAAATTTCACAAACACTGAGCAGGCAAAAAAGACAGTGTGATTTGAAACCAGCCAAACAAGATTTTGCAAGAAAAACAAAATGATACCAACAGTCCATGAAAAACTAAGAGAAAAATTTTCTTTGGAGAAATAAAACAAACTTTAAAACTGAGCTTAGTGAGAGCACAGAAAAAACAAACATAGATGAAGATATGGATGAAGCACAGGCTTCTGAAATAACTGTGTGTATAGTAAGCTGTGATTAAATCGAGCCTAGATGCAATGTGGAACACTTAAAACCAATGATGAATGCTGTTCACACTTCTTAAAATTCTTGTGTCTTTAAGACACAATCATGTTCTAATTCTTTAGGAAAGCCAATTTGATTATCGACTTCATGATTATAAAGCTGTAAGTCAGATGGAGACAGCTGTGTCAATTTACAATTATTTTAGAGGTACAGTAGTTATGGTGTCAAAACCGTAGCTCATTAATTTCATTACCTGCTTTTACAATAGAATACAATCCTGCAGAAAGAGGAGAATCAAACATCAGTTATTTTACATTCTTTTCCTCAGCCCTTAATTTTTGACATACCACCTCTTCTTTCTCATTTTTTGCTGAATTCCACTTTTCTTTGCCTTCTTTTTTCTTTATTTCTATCTTGTCTTTCATCTAATCAGCTATGAAACTCTTCGGAATGGGTGACCCTCAGAACATTAATTAAACCTCCACTACACAGATATTCATCAGAGTTGGTGTTAATGGTCAAAAATCAACTGGCTGTTATGAATTTTACATGTCTTTTGTGATGAGGAATGATTGTTTGTACAGTATTTTGAGGAGAGAGCTATGCAAGTGCTTCAGAGTTGCCAATTATAATAATAATTTGTGAGTTCACCATTTGCCAATATTTCCTACCCAGTAAATTTATCATAAAAAGATTTCTTTTTCATGATCAGCACTGGCTAGGTTGCTAAAAAATACATATCTTAACTACACAATGCAGTTTTTCCATATTTTTATCCCCTTTTTTTCAGTAATCACATTCTTGACTGAAATTAAAAAACAAAAAAAAACCCCACTTGGCTAATACTAGAAGATGGGAACAAGAGATGTTCATGAACAGTGGAGAAGAAAGTGATATGAAGAGATTACTTGCCAAGGCTGACAGGTTAGCCAAACATGTGCCTAGAAACACTAGCAGGTGGCATATGATTATGTCTCATACATTTGGTATTTTCTGAAAAATAACAGTCTACTGCCCAACCAAACTACAGCAAAATTTATTTTTCATCTTGATCTTTCAATTCAACTACAATAAGCTCCCTCATATTACCCCACCATATACTTTCATAAGGGAAAAGATTTATTGTTAGACACTACTAATAAGGTTAGCCAAATTATCTGCAAAGTTGGTCAGTCCTGAAAACATAGTGAAAAAATTATTTTATATACAAAAATATTTTATATGCACTTATATATGCTTATTTTGTATTTAATAGCTAAAATATAATCTCATGCAAGTCTTGACAATCTGATATTACAAAGAAAAAAGAGCTAATTCTTATCCACAGATTGTGGAAAAAATAATATAATGTGCAATATATTTCCTACACAGATTAGATATTTTTGCACCTGCTATTAGATTCTAATATTTGCCTCTATTCTACGTCTAGGGACAGATTTCAAGATTACAAAGAAATTTCTTTAATAATTTTGCACACAAAATAATTTCCAAGTTTGTTATATATCTTACCAAATTCATAATTCTGCGTTAATCTTTTAAGTATCCAACTATAGTTGTAAAGTTCTGTCTACCAGTAATTCTTCCTGGGAAAAAGGAAGCAGAGTCAAGAAACTGAGAGGTAGTTCCTCAGAATTTTTATCTGCAGTTCTCTGTGCAGTTTGTTGTTCAGGGATATCCATAAACACCAGAGATTTTAGACGTTTTCTATGACTACCACAAAACTTCTGAGCATTATTACAGTATGTAAAATAAGTAAACAAACAATTGGTACTTTAGTGGGTACACTGTACCACTAATACTATTTATTCTTGTCTCACAAAATTTTAAATTACTTTTTGTGTAGTTTCATTTTAAATGGATTAGTACTAAAAGACACACTTTATTCCTTAGGCTAATATGTTTGTGTCTCTTTTGAGGTCCTGCATTTTAGAATAAAACAGAATAACTTTTTTGCTAATCCCAAAACACAATTGATTTCTTAATCAATGCATAGTTTATGAAACAGATTTAAAATTTTATAACGAGTACTAGTGTAATCTTAATAATTTGGAACGCGTCCAATACTGTTATAACTTAAGAAAGCTACAGTTTTCGATTAGGCGGTTAAAAAATACTGTGTCTATCTTCTATTCCATACAAATTTTGAGAAAAATCTACAAGTCATATCGATGTCTTCGCAAGTGCTGTGAATTTATAATTGGTTCATATAAAAGAGTTGCTGTATATACACCTGTTAAACCACAGGAGGGTTGAGACTGCTACACAGTTTTCACTTGCACAAAAAAGTAATAATTTATTTTGAAAGGTTGGATGTTTTCTGTTGCAAAGTTTTATGAGGAAGATATCTATTTTTCAGATATCTAAAATTTTAGACCTCAGATATGACAAGTTTCATCTTAGAGACAAAGTGTGACTGCCTTTATATTAATGCACAGTAGGGAAGTGTGCAAGCAGTTTTTGACTCCCTCCTTTTTCCCCTACAAGGAAAGAAATGACACATTGCAAACCTTGTTTACAGAGTGCAAAAGAACTCCCCTCACACATGCAGCTGCCATTTAAGGTTTGGTCCTCAAATGTTCTGAAACAGGCTTCCTGTTTCTGTAATAGTTTGGATCTTCCTTGTCCACATTCCTACCTTTCATGCATACATGGATTTCCTACACCCTGGTTTGCCTCAAGCCCTTAAATGCCAACCTCCAGATGTCTCCTTGTCTTTTCCTGGGGAATAAAACTATCCCATACCATTTATTTCAGATCCTGCATCTCAGCTCCTGGCAGAGCCTCCCTTTCTGCATTTCTAAACTGTATCTTTCTTCCCCAAGAATACTCGTCCCCTCCATGTACAAAGAGCTCAGCTGGGGATCCACTATTTCTTCCTGCAAGCCAACACACAGCTGCATTTCCCTATCTGATATATTTGAGCTTCCTGAGATGAGGAAATAAACTCTGCCTGTGGTGCAGCAGCCACACTACATCCTCCTGGCTCAGCTCTGCTTGCACTGCAAAGGGGAAGCATAAGTGAGTGGGCAGTAGATCTTGCCCAGCCAATACTCACTGCAACACATGCACTGTAAGAAGCAAACCTATAGCTTTGATCTCTTAAGACTTCCATTTCCTTGACGCAATTGCCTAGAAATAAGTGAGGACTTTTAGAGGGAGTTGGAGAGGAAGAAAAGGGAAGAGGCAAAGGGCAGAAGGAATATTCCTGTACATTCCTGCCTCCCTGGTCTGTTTGCCATCTTTATGAAATATAAGCCCAATACAGAGGGGCCTCCTGCCAGCTACAGAAATGTTGCTTGAACACAACACTCTTCCAAAGATCCTGCCAAAATGCAGCTGTGGAGCAGACCTGAAAATACCCAGTGTATCCCACAGTTCTTTCAACCTTTTCCGTGTCCAGTCAACAAGATTTCACTGAGTTATGTGATAGATGCCTCCCTTCCCAGCCATCCACTGCAATGCAGCACCAGCACACACAGGAACCTGGGACCTGTGTTCGGGGCACATCCTCCCTAGCTCCTGAACGGCACCATAGCTTTTCTCCAGCTCCTGGACCTAGCACAAGATGCAAACAGCAGGTTTGTCCACCTATGTTTCTAAAATAGAAAAGAAACACAGTGCTGTTCTGGGAATGAGGTTATTTGAACTGGTGTAATTCAAAACAGATATGAAATTAGTGGGTACTTTACATGAGGTGTGAGAATTGACTGGTTTCACTAGTGTACCTCTGAAATACAGCCAAAAGTAGAATGACTTTCCAGGTAAGAAATTGAAGGAAGAATTCTGTAACTGACATGGTCCTGCAGAACTCTATCCAGAGCTCACCCTGGCATAGGTGTACATATAAATCACACCCTTATAGGGAACCAAAACTGCGCAGCACAAGGGTTTAAGGGATTAAAGACTTATTCTGGAGATTGGAGTTATTCTGGCTGCAGTCACCAGCCCCAATTAATCTCTTAACATCTCAATTTTATCTTAAAACTGGCAATAATCAGTGCTCAACAACAGGCAGCACAAAGCATTGTGCCCCGCTATCACCTTTATTTTCTCTTTTTTTTCCAGTGAACAGCCCCAGCTCTGTTGTAAAGATTCTGCATTTCTACCTGATGTTCCCCATTTTGAGTAAAAAGATGATTGTAAAATGTGACCCCTTCACCCTATTCCTAAATTTCTTCAAATGTAAAATATAGTCCTTCCCCTAGAAATTGGATACTTCAGAAGCACCGCTTTAATAAATAATGTGAAGTCTGAAGCAGGCTCTCTTGAGTGAATCTCACTGTTACAAACATCAACAGAGCAATTCATTACAATTTTATCTACTCTAGCCCCAAAAGATACCTAACACAATGCCATCACCAAGCTCGCTGATCTATCTTCGCTGCCCATTCTTAAGTTGATGAGGAGACATGGCAAGAGCACACGTGCTCTATCTTCTGTTTCACAGCCCTAGGAAGCTTGAAGGTAGGACAAGGAGCCAGACCACAGAAGCAGCTGCTTCCCAGTGGAGCAATTCCAACATGGTTGCTCTTTCCCAGAAAGGAGGGGGAATGGAGGAGGGCAAAAAGTCAGAAGGGAATTTCCCCTGCCCTGGAATTTTCTCTCCATGAAGAGGTATGCAAAGTATAGTCTACAGGCACAATTCACAGGAACTGGCAAGTTTGCTTTATACAGGAAGCAACCACCTTCTAAAGTTTTAATGACAATCTAACATTGGTATAAAAACTAGGTATCTTTCAGGATTTATGGAAGTTTTGTGTTTGCAAATTGATCTTTTATAGAGTCTTGCTGAACTGTGATTCACATTTACTTTAGCAGACATTCAAAAAACGGTTGTACCTACAAATTATTGTATTTTCTAACTTGGTATCTCAAACATCTATTATTTAAGGCATTTTATTAAATTTTTAAGATGTGCAAACAATGTATACAACCTTTGAAGACACACAAGCCCTCTGAAATTTGTGCTTCTATATAAATATGCTTGTAGATACTAAAATATTGCAGTCATAAATTTATTTTCTCTTATGTTGCATGTGTCATGAACACTTGCCTACATGAACAACAAGAATGCCAAAAAATCTCCTAAGTCTGGCCAGAAGTGCAGTATTTATACTTGAATTAAAATGAATTCCATGTGCAAGCTAAAGTAGCACTCCATCAATAAAAATTTCAACCACTGTCTGTGGTATGGCACTGAGGCATCTCTTTTCAGCTTTATCTGACACTAGGGATTTCTTGCTTTACGAAGCTAAGAATCAACAGAGAACTATTTTAAATATATCTTCAAGTACTTTGTTTAATTTATACCTAATTTAAAGAACTATAGGAAGACTCGGGTGTGCATGAATACATAAACAAGCATATGTTTGAATTTTCATAGCAAAACTTCTTCATATGATAGAATTTTGTATTATAAACACTTCTTAATAGGTACGCACAATTTGATCAAAAGTGTTCCCCTGTCTTTTTCTAGTTCTAAGCCATCAAGTAATTTTGCTTGTTAACAGCTGGAACAAAATATACTAATTTCTAAAACCAACGAGCATGAAAAATATATTTTCCTGTTTGCCATTCTCACTCTTCATTCAGAATGGCTTCATGAAAGTGTAGATATGCTTCAGTATTCAAACAAGTCCAATACTAAAATCTAAACATGACTAAATGAAGGATCGAGAGAGGAAAGGGAGTTTGAGAATTATGTAACCAGGAGAGAAAAGCCTTGCCAGTAAACAGGGTGGTCGATAGACAGGCCAATGAAAAGATTTCTGGGAGTTCATCAACAGTAATGAATTTCAAGTATCCTCTCCAGGAGAACCCTGGGTCTTCATTGAAAAATTACTTTTCTGAGCTCTCAGAAAAGTACAAAGAGGTGGTCCAACAGACAGACAGAAGCAAGCTATTAGTAGATTGAAAGATTTGAAAACAACACCTTGAACTGTAATTCTATGCAAATAGAAACAATCGTAGCATGCAAAATGTATATATAGTGTGTTTAGCATTAGCTTATAGCTGAGCAAGTTACATGCTGAATGTTACCAAATTACACTTGCAAAGGGTTATTTTAGCAAAGCCAAAATGACAAGATTATAGAGGTCCAACCTAGAAAATATAAGGCAAAGAGAACTGTAGGGAGACTTGTATTATCCGTGCTTTTCTGTGTCTCTTTGGCTACAACCAGTAGCATAGGTCCCGCATACACAAACTGAGAACATGCAGTGCGAGCGCCCTGAAAACTGTTTAAAAGACTAAGTTACTCTTGTACAATTGCTAAAGGACTGGAAGAAGCCAAAGCTTTGCTTATTCTTCACAAGTATTTCTGCTGTACCAAATGCCAGCACCATCATTTGATCGGTCAGATGTGTATACTCTGTAGCTGTATTCAAAAAAACAAATAATCCCATACTTTTATTAGTAACTTACAGTACATAAATTCCAGTACAAACTTGTAAAGGAATTTCTCCTGAGGGAAAAACATAATTAGTTTTAGAGTTTTCCAGAATAGTAGAGGGTTGTTGTTTTTTTCACGTGTTTCAGACATACACAGAATTCTAAACATCTATACTTATAGGTTCCAAAACATTTTCAACAAGTCTGTGTAAAACCCCTTTTTTTTGTTTTAGAGGATGCCTGTTTATCATACATTTTCTTGTCCACTAACAGCATCTATCCAGACACGAGACCATGTTAGAATTACTTCAGTTATGCATTAATCATAGTTGATGAAAGACTTTAGGCAAGTATTCAGTTTTAATAAAAACTCTTGAAAGTTACTATCCACATAAAGAAATGTCTTGGAAAATTTCACCCAAAAAGCAAACCAGAAACCAAATAATTAATAAAGAAATTATACCATCTTAAGTTTTAAATAACACTGAACAGATGGTTTAAGCTAAGGGTCTACATCAGCCAAAAATAGCGGACTAAAAAAAATGCAGGAGAAATGGGTGTGTGACAGGAAAGTCCACAGTTCCAGGATTTGAACATACTACATAGCAAGGCTATTCTAAAATATATGGAATGTGGAAAGGTGAGGAGGTGGTCTGGTGTCCTCAGATGTAAAAGGTAAAGAGTAGCGCTTTTTTTTAATAAAATTTATCAATGCTCCTTATTTACCTTTAAATATTTTGCAAGTTTCTGAATTCCCCAGTATTCTGATGGCAAATCGGTGTTTCCTTCCTGACGACGTACAGGCTGTTCTTCATCTTCCTCAGTCTCCGAGGAACTTTCACTAACGTCTTCAAACCTGCCTGATGTTTTACTAAAAATAAATAAACAGCATCACCCATTTTAAGCAGCTATAAACTAATATGAACAAGCACATTTTAAACAGGTATGACAACACTGCCTAATAACAGAATTAGACAAATATAATTAGCATTGCCAAATACTAAGTATAGTAATAGTTACTGTAGATACAGAAAATAAAAATTAAAAAATTGAAGAAAGAAAAATAAGTAACCCATACCATTTTGAAGCTGGTTGTATTTTAAGAGACTCAGAAGAAACTCCACTGCCTTTCTTTTTGATTTTCCGAGACACAGTACTGCTTCTCTCTTCTTCTTCAGCACCTTTTTTTGCAGCCTTGTCAGTAAAATATTTGTTTTAATTTTTAAAAAAAATTATTATATATATAGATAGAACCAAAAAGCTATGGTTGGACAAGCACTATGTCAGTACATATGAGCTTATGAACCTTATGAACAATAAACTTATTAAACAGAAAGTATGCTGTGTCTTAAGTGACTAAGTTTGCTTTAATAAAATAGTGGAATATCAGAACAATTATATTATGCTGACCTGTATGTGATACAAGAACAAAGAATGAGTATATGCAGACAGACCACAGGACCATTTATCCTAGGATACCATCTCCAACCATGACCAATAGCAGCTATCTAGGTAACAGTAGAAGAACAATGGAAGAACACAGAAATTACTTTTTCCAGAATATTCGTCAGCAAGTTGTGAATCAGGGAACTCCTGATCATCCTTGCATTAGCAGTTTTGGATGGATTTTTCTTCCATGAATGTGTCTGGTTGCATTTTGAACTCACATAAACAAATGGCCTCTACCATCCTGTGGCAAAGTATTTTAGAGCTTAGCCACGTGTTGGATGAAGAAGTCTCTCCCTTTGTTCTGAACTGGTTTCACTGGCTCATTTTCATTTGATGCCCTTTATTCTTGTATGAGAACAGACAGTGCCTATCTGTTCCCTATTTACCATCTCCAGTCATGATTTTTTGTATCTATCTTATTGTCCCCCAGTCATCTTTTTTCCAGGCAGAAGAGTTCTGGTCTGCCTGGTACTTCCACTAAGCTGTTCCGTAGCGTTGATCATACTGAATACGATATATCTTGCTTTCCTTGTTTCCAAGAAGACTTCTAGGCCTAGCTGGGCACAATCTCGGGTGCTTTTTTGTCCCTAATTTACAATGTTGTGAAAACAAAACGTCCTTTCGAGCCTGGGCTGATTGTGCTATCACAGTCACAACAATAAAAGAGAATACTACTCATGATTAAAGGTAATTTCACTACATCTAGAGTCTTAACAGTGGAAAAATATAAGTTCGTGTCTCTGGAAAACCACATTTTTTTAAGTGATGACTGTAGATCACATCCAAACTCTCTGGAAATGTTTCTTGCAACAAGTCAAATGGGCAGACTTGAGAAGATACTGACTTTTTTCTGTAGGATGGCAATTAAAGTCTTTCCTTCAGATACTCTTCCTCATTAACATAAAATCAGGAGACATGAAATCAGAACAGAGTTCTGATTTCAAAAGACAAATCCAAAAATATCCAATATATGTATACTCTATTTTTGGGTGTCCAAACTTTGAGATAATCTCATTAGTGAAGACTGTTCCTAAGCAGAGCTAGAAAAGTGGCTTCTATAACATGAAATCATTAAAAACTGGTGGCAGAAGTAAGAGTCATCCTGATTTTTCCATCCTGGATCTCTTTTACCTCCATCAGAAAGTGTGGTTTAGATTAGATTGTCTACTCTGTCATGCTTTAAAGGCCATTTTACACCAAAAATATGATGATGCCACAGTTCTAGAGGACCAGCACTGCAGATGGCTGCAAGACATTTCTCCGCCTTGCTGTGGAAATCATCATCAAAGTTGTTGCATTATAGAAGAAAACTGAAAAGTCTCTTGGGTAGACTGTATTGTCTTCTTAGAAATTAACATGTAGTAAATTTTGTTTTATTGCTCCTAACTTAAGATAATAATGCAAACCTACAACATGCAGCCCAATCATTAGTACAGTTTAGAGAGTTCTATAGGGAAATGCAATTATGAAGATAACTACTTATCTGTAGGAAGCAGAAAGTCCAGTATTTTTCCATTTCATCAATGGTTCTAATTTCTTCTTGTCAATGGTTCTCCTTCTGGCTGCAGAACTTTTCACTTTCTCACATACATTGTTTTCTGTAAAATCATAAGGGTTCTGGGACTGGCCAGAGACCTGAGCATCAACTACTTCCATACGCTGATAATTCTTCTCATATGTTGGTTCTTTAAAAAAAAAAAATTCCTAATAAAAGAAGGAGACATGGTTTGTCAGTCATATTGCTGT
Source organism: Dromas ardeola (assembly GCA_013398915.1). Lineage (NCBI taxonomy): Eukaryota > Metazoa > Chordata > Aves > Charadriiformes > Dromadidae > Dromas > Dromas ardeola. Next base: position 1,002,300 of record VYZM01016691.1, on the reverse strand, counting down.
AGGAATAACGCATATTAAAACAATAAGTTGTAAGCACAATTCAGGATGCTGTGGTTGAAAATTGTATGTATTAGGGATAAAATTAGATTGCCTTTAAAAGAATGAAAGATTGAAACATTAATCTGGAAAGTAGCTGTTACCATGTGCAAATTAAAGTTTTTGAAATAAATGAACTAGCTAAATTTGGAACTTCCTGAACATACTTGAGTGTTGGGTGTTGTTTAATTTCTAATGTCTTAAATAATTTGTGACACAAGCACTTTTCTAGAACGTAATTCTAAATGAGTTTTAAGATCTAGAATTGCAAAGTCAGTCATTCTGCTTTCAATGGATCATTTATATAAAAACTATTTCCCTGCATAAAGGATTTACAAAAAATTCCCACAAAAAATAATGAACGTAAACCTGAAAGTAGGCTATGATAAACTGCTAGACTTCAGTTCCAAGTAATTTAATTTGACATAGCTTAGAATTAATATAAACACATTCCATTTCAGTTTTTTCATCTTCCGTCTCTCAGGACAAAACACTGTTGAACAAATCACATACAAAAATGGAGATGAGTGGCACTTACCAGTCCTTCAGCTGTCTGTGTCTAGTACCATGGCTGATCAAAAATATCCAGTACAGAAAGGACTCTTGTCAACTCTTATTCTCTATTGGAACATACTCAATTTTTACAGGAAAGACAGCATACAATCATTACTTATTATTATTATTGCAGCTGTCACTACCAGCTAGGTGAAGACATTCCTTTACGTATCTGATTCAAGGCAGTTTTAAGGAGACTGTCACAGTATGGTCTGTTTCTGACTAGTCCCTGATGTGAATCGGCCGTTCCAGGCTTGCTGACCCAACTGTCTCATCATAAACCAACTCATGCTAATTCTCTCATTCTGAAAACGTATTCTAGACAAGACAATTTAACACATGATAAACTAGACAAATCACAGGGGAATTGATGCTGTAGCATGACCAGCTAAGCACATGTTAAAAAGTATGTTTCCTACAGCACTATATGACAAAACAGCAATTCTAAATGTTAGCTTAAACAAAGCCAAGAAGATATTATAAAAGTTAATTGGGTTTGTGATATATGTGTAAGTAACGAGCTTTTTGAAGCTCTCCTCTCCTCAGAAAATAAATCAAAACTATTTCCAGTCATAATTTATTTCATGTAGTCAACCTTGGAAATACAGCTTTTCGCTGCTTTTCAGAGTTCTAGAGTAGAGAAGATTTTCCCTCAAATACATATACTCTGCAGCTCTACAGTACTAACTTGTTTAAATTCTAGTCTTCAGCAGGGCAATATGATATCATATTCCTAAGTCATTAAAATGGTATAATTTATACACTTCAGCATAAACTTCTTTACAGTCAGGGAATACTAAGTGATTTATATGACAATTGAAAGAAAATAGGATAAATTCCATTTATTTACTCTTATTTAATAAGTGTACACATTTCTTCAATAGCTACAGTATCTTCAGAAAACCAGTAAAGAAAGGTCTATTATCTCTATTATCAATATTAACATTAATCTATATTAACATTTAGGAATAGACATGTAAAAATTATTAAACTATTAACATATTTTCCCTTTCGTGACCATCAAATGAAGCCAAATCACTTCCAAAATACTTTAAACCAGTAATTATGTCTAAAACATTCATATATTGTCACATTTATGAAATGTAAACCAATATGTAGATACCATATTAAAAAAATACTTACCTATGGGATAAATAAAACACATTTTGGAACTTATTGCGCTTTCAAACAAAACAACTTCAAATTTAATTTCATTACTGTTGATATAAGCTACTGTGTTTTTGTACATCTTGAAATACTCTGTTCTTTCAGAACTGTCAAATATCCGTAGCTCAAAAAAACAAATATCAGCCCTACATCCCAGAAAATCAGAACTAGAGGATAAGAAAATTTCCCTGTTAATGATTTCCTTCTTGCAATAATTAAAGTTGCATATAAATAACCACAATAGAACTTTTGACAGGTTTTATCTTGTCATGAATTTTACCACCAAGTTATTAATCTCTTATAACCACACTAGAAATCTGAAAAAAGAGTTTTTATCAGGAATGATGAAGCAAATAGAATTGGAGTGGTGCTGTGTGATTCTAGCTAATACAGAACTCTAAATAAAAGCCAAAACACTTGCACTTTACAGTGGCTGAAGCAACACACAGTGTGTAAGCTGGATGCTTAACTCTCAGCTCTGATATTTAAATCAGGCAGTTCTCGTAAAAAAGTTGGGCCGTTGTTTCTATTTGGGTTACAAAGAATGAAGATAAAAATTTAAGTGTTTTTTTTTCACAGAAAAATAGTGTCATAAAAAGTTGACCTTTTCCGTAAGGATATCATATTTTCCTGCTTTAACATTTCCAGTGCTCCATAAAGAATAACACCAGAGGATGAGCAGAACTTTTTATGCAAAATTAGAAGCTGACCTCCCATGTTGGATCAAACCTCATAATAAGGTATGACAGAATGATTCATGAAATAATGTATTGTTTGTTATTTATGAAAGGCACATATTTAGTAGAAACTGAAACAAATCCAAAGAAAAATAATAAATGCATTTCAGAGTCTTTAAATTCTTCATTTAATCACAGATTTATCTTTGATAAAGAACATAAACATTCAGTCAGATTTATAATGTAATTCTTACCAATGTATAATGTATGCTTCTACAAATATACACCAGTATCAGTAAATACATACCTGTTTAGCCATATTTTCTACAAATCTAGGTGATCTCTCCCTTAAAAATGTGACAATGTCTTTATATACATCACTTTTTCTTTCATAGTCAATGTCATCTTTACCCTTTAGCTGACCCTTAAAAAAAGAATAAATTTAAAATTATTAATAGTATTGCCTCACACAGGTAATTTAATCTGCATCATAAAATACTGCTAAAGAGCACAGAGGTCATAATGTAATGTAATAGGTACAAAAGTCTCATGCTCAGCAGAGTCCATCAAACTTCAATAATGCTTTGTAAAGATGCATGGATCATGTCCATGGATCCCAGCAGATAATCAAGATCTTACATAGAATTCTGCAAGTAATTACTATAAGTTAATTGTGTGTAGTTCCACTGAAAAGAATTTATGGCTTATGGCAAACAACCAAGTAAATATGAGCTTCCAGTGCACTATGGCAGATGTCTAAAAGGATCAGAAGATAATGTGACCTTACTAGCCTAAGCTTCATGAGCTTCATCCATTAAAAACATGCTAAGTCAAAATGTCCCTGGATTTTTTAACTGTTAGGAAATCAATTTGTGGAGTTATGCCTGAGCGACATCAGCCTCCCTTCAAAATGAATGCAAGCACTCTGGCCACTGCTTAACACACATAAGGGACCATCATGCCTAAATAAAACCTATCTGTAAGCAAAGAGGTAACCAAAATGAAAAGTAGAAGAGAAGAGATAAATAATTTCTAAAAAGCTTGCACTAAAAGGAGAAAGAACTGCTTATCATTTATAAAAAGACAAAAGGAAGCTATATTAGCCACACACAATAATATTACACCTCAGGTCAAGAGCAATGAGGCACTGAAGAGGCATCTAGTCTCACAGTACCTTTAAATAGGAATAATGTGACGGACTGTTAGGGCATGTTTAAAGACTAAACAAACACTGCTAGCAAAAAGTGCAGAATACACTCCTAGTATAAAACTTACAGAAAAAGCACTCAAAACATATGGGAAAACTAGCATACATTTATGACTGTGTCTGTACCTTCTGTACCAATAAACTAACTCTGCAGGTTTTACAGCCTCAACACCACTACTCTAAACCTGACGATTTTTGATTTTAGCACATAAAAATATTCATTAGTCCATGGAATCCTTTATTATTACTTACTCCATTTAAAAACACTCCTGCTGTGCTGCAAGTGATATACAAAGGATCAGTGTCATGTGGTTTGATGACTAAGTAACAAATTTCTCCATGCACTTGTCTCCAGGGAGGAGCTCGGCACCCATTAGAGAACGTGTAATCTGTAACCAATTAGCATTAGTGTTTTCATCCAGTTTTAAAGTATTTTTTAATAGTTTTGCTTGATGATTAATATAACATGTATACAAATAAAATTCCCAAAACAATACCTGACTCTGAAGAATTCATACTCAGTTAGGAATCAACCATGCAAAGTTCTGTGACCTGTGGCCTGATCTAACTAAGAACTGCACACTGCTTAGTACTTTTCCGGATCAGGCAGTCAGTTTACTTCCTCTGCTTCCACTGAAGATACTCATATGATTGGAGATTATTTCTATGACTAAAGTCTTAAGAAGAACAGCATTCCATATATGAAAATACATTTTATTTTACTTCATAACCTTAAAATAGGAATAAACACTTGAAATTCATTACTGAAATTATTCTAGCAAATTCCACACAGAAGTCAAATACTTTAATAAGCATATATATAAACATCAGATATGATCAGATCTGGACCTGATGTATACTCCAGTGATTCCAGTACTGTATCTTCTCCTTTCCCAGAGAAATTCTTGAGAAGATTCACTTCATCATTTACAGCAGCTGGATTTAGTCTTATATCTCTGCAATTAATAGAAAATAATCTAAAATGTATTCATCGGAAGGATGTACTCAGAGAAATGAAAAGAATATTACATGATTTTTTTCTTTTACATTGAGTCTTAATAGTAGCAACAAAAATCTGGAAATGGGTCATCTTCCATTGTTTTTCTTAATATTATCTGTTAGTTTAGTGAAATTTTACTTCCATAGCTAGTATGAAGTCCTTGTAACTATGAAACAGACTCAACGTAATACTTAATATGCTTCCATGAAGAAATAAACATTTCCTTGAAAATATTTAACTGTAACTTAGTTGTTTGTACAAATGACTTCAATTTGCTACCAAAACGCAAAACATATGCAATAATAAACCCACAATCGCGGGCACACACTTGCATACCCACACCTACAGCAAAATCTTCAGAAAAAATGTTTTTTCAATAACTTAGTGAACAGTGAAAGTTATTTCAATAAATTTCTTTATGTCACACCAAAAGCACATGTTGTGGATTGAAACCAATCTGATTTAACAATAAAACAAAGAAATGCACTGGCTGACATGCTTAGCTTCCATTTGAAAAGCACTCACTGTGAAATGTGTTTCAAAGAACTATTAAGCAGTTGCAAATCCAGCTGATGAAGAAGAAGATTGATTTTCATTTTCATCTCTGTTTCAGGGTCATCATCTTTTTTCACTTTGTCAAGTAAATGCAACATGGACATATCTTCTCCTTCAACAGTCCCATATTCAGGGCCGAGAATTTTCACTATAGGATCTCTGTTAGCTGTAAACAGAAAACAGAATCACATAATGTGATACAATGTTAAAAATTATTAGGCAGGACAAACACTTTTTATCTCAATTGCTGAAGAATTTTGACATATTAATTTACAATAAGAACTTTAATAATGTTCATCGTTATTCATCAAATATTACTGTATGATGTATTCTTTCATATCCCTCTGTTGTAATCTGAAATGCACTTTTAAAAGTATGAAAGCATTAAGAATAAAAAGAAATTTTTCATAAACAAAACTGCTTTTCACAACAAAGATTAAAATTCATTCAACCAAGAGGTGAATATTAAGTACTTCGCTTTATCAACAGCCCCCTTTCCAGAAAATATGCCTGGCTGATCACCAGAACAGGAAATCAATGGGTTTAACTCAGTGAAAACTGATCATTTTGGAAATATGATTTAATGTTAAAGAACATCTTTAAAGTTTTCTAGCAGCGTTCCCAATGGCCCCACTACTTCCTCAGCTATGCCAGCTGTTCTTTTTGGTAAACAGTGACATAACTACATGTCAATGGGTTTTACATAAACATTTTGCTTTGTTCCTGCAAATGAAGTCTCAGGCATCTGTGAATGCCTCTGCACGATATCCTGCCCATATTATTCTTCCCTATAATTCATGATTGATCGCTGTCCGTGACAGGACCCTGGATTAGATGGGTCTGAAGTTTGATCCAGTATGAGCATTTATATTTTAGTATTGCAGATGCAATTTCTGCTAACATTACCAAAGAACATTACTAATCTCTTCTGCCTCCAATGAGAGGAGGATATCCAGCTTAGCATATCAATGGTCTTCTTGTCAGTTTGAAAATCTAGGACTTGAATACGACACAGTAAAAGTACTTGTACCTATATTTTAAAAGCCATTGTGAGAAGGACCTGGAAGTGCTCACTGCGAACCATGTAAAAAGAATGTCTTAAGCATGTAAGTTTTTCTTTGGCTGTTTTCTTCAGGATGTAACATTTTAAAAGAGGATTAAACTACAAACATAGGAAAAACTGCTGTTAGCCTCCAATAAGACATTCTTTTTCAGAAATCTAAACCTACTGTCTGTTGCAATAGCTGGGGTATTACTCAGCATACATGAATTTGTATGGGAGATTCAACGGTTTTATTTTAACTTTATTCCAGATTTCTCTGTTACTGATTTATGTGAAAATCAAAGAAGAAATAGAAACTTCATTAAGTTCTGGATCAGCACCTTTAGCCACCTTCATGAATCAACACCTTCTCATATACCTAAAATGAAGGCATGCCTTTCTTTCTTCACATTTCACAAACATGAATTGAAGGAGACGACATACTTTTTAAGAGAGAGGAAAGATGAAAAAAAAAGAAGAAAGGAAACCTTCAAGGCATGCCCGTGTTTCCTTTAACTTTTTTTCCATAGCAATTTGTAGCAAACGGGACAGCTGGTCAAAACTGCGAACTCTGAGAGTTGATGCCGTGAGGAGAAGCAATGGTTGTCCATCTTTGCCTTTGGCTTCAGACTGAACAGTTGCTTCACTAGAAAAATTAAATTATACCTTTTTAAAATAAGAACTTAAATAAACAGCAAATTTTTGAGAAGTGTTTGAATGTTATTCAAGCTTCACATGATAAAACATATATAATTTCTTTAAACTCTGTTTCAGAAAACTTCCGAAGTAAACCAATTTATCCGATTTATCCAGCAGATGGATATGCCCAAAGGAGGCTGTGACCCCATGGAGAGCCCGTGCTGGAGCAGGCTCCTGGCAGGACCCGTGATCCTATGGAGAGGAGCACACGCTAGAGCAAATCTTCTGGCAGGTCTTGTGATGCCATGGGGGACCCAGGCTGGAGCAGTCTGTTCCTGAAGGACTGCAACCCCCAGAAAGGACGCATGCTGGAGCAGTTCATGAAGAACTGCAGCCTGTGGGAAGGACTCATGTTGAAGAAGTGTGTGGAGGATTGTCTCCTGTGGGTGGGACCCCATGCTGGAGCAGGGGAAGTGTGGGAGGAGGAAGAAGCATCAGAGACAATGTGTAATGAACTGCGTGCAGCCCTCATTCCCCTTCCCCTTGCACCCCTCAAGGGGGAGAAGGTAGAGAAAATTGGGAGCAAAGTTGAGCTCGGGAAGAAGAGAGCGGTGGGCGGAAGGTGTTTTAAGATTTGTTTTTATTTCTCACTATCCTATTCCGGCTTTGGATTGGCAATAAATTAAATTAATTTCCACGAGTTGTCTGTTTTGCCTGTGACAGTAATATGTGAGTGATCTCCCTGTCCTTATCTCGACCCATGAGCCTTTTGTCGTATTTTTTTCCCCTCTCTCCAGTTGAGAAGGGGGAGTGATAGAGCGGCTTGGTGGGCACCTGGTGGCCAGCCAAGGTCAACTCACCACACAGGAGCCACTCCTAACATTAACATAAATCTCAGAGTTAACCATTGTTAAAGGCATGTAGTAAAAAAGTCTGTGGAATAGGCAGTGCAAGTTGTATAAATCACTAACTAAACAGGTCTGTATCACAACCAAGATAAAATAATCTCAAACTCTCAGAAAACCTACAAATTTTAACTCAAAATTTTCAATACATATCAGTAAAAATATCACCCATTTCAGCCTCACAAATACACTACAGCTTTCTTTATGCTAAATGAACACAGCTTTGCTTTGTAGTTCACTTTCAACATTTTAAAACACACTGCCATTCATACTTACTTAATCTCATAACCCTCTCCAAATACTGAACAGCCCAATTGCGTTTTCCACTCAAGGGGCTCTCTGAAGACAAACGCCGCTTCCCGAGGATGTCTAGTGCTGAAGTCCTCCGCAAACTTAATAATTTGATTTAAAAGAGATTCGTTCAAAGGGGTGATTTCGAGTGTGCCAGTTCCAGAACCAGCAGCAGTCCACTGAGCTGCTCTTGCCAACGCCGCTCCCATGGTGTCCACTAGTATCAAAGATGTACACCTTAGCAAAGAAACAATCAGAGAAAGACCAATTTTAGCCCTCAAATTATAAATGCAACACACTGTGGATGCTATAATTTGAAATAAACATATCTAGGAATGACCAGATTCTTTTAGCTCCCCAAAGTAGGGAACTGAAGAAGACAACTCACAAATATTTTTAAAGAAATAGGGAAGTTTGGTGAAAACACTGTTTTCTTCATCTTGATTGATTAATTCCTGTTGCTGTCGGAAACTCAGGGAGCTGACAGCTTTAGGTCTCTTATGGCTGTAACAAAAGGCGCGCTCTCAGGTTCTCTTTGTGAAGTTGATGCAACAGTTACAAACCGTATTGTGCAGGGGAGAGACACATACAAGCCCCAACAATGACACCCCCCAGACATTTCCTTTAAATGGCGGTAAAAGGGGGTGTCAGACCCGCCCGTGAAGCCTGGAGCGGCCGAGAGCCCCCGAAGCGAGGCGGGTGCGGGAAGACTCGCCCCTGAGGAGAGCCCGCGGCGCCCGCCATGGCGCCGGCCCACCCGCGCTCCGCGGCGTGCCCGGGGCGGGCAGAGCCTGGGGTCAGGGCTGCTGTAGGAGGCGGGAGGGATCCTGGAGCCCGGCGGCAGCGTGGAGCCCCCCAGGGAGGCAAGGAGCCGGGCGGATGGACGCCCCTCTCCGCTCGCCCCCATACCTTGCCCTGGGAAAGCCGCGCCGGACCCCGCCATCGCCGCTCGGGCCGCGGCCGAGGCCGGCGGCGTTGCTATGGGGACGGGGCCCGGCGGCAGCCGTTACCGGGGCAAGCGGGTAAACACAAGCGGCGCCCGGCGGCGGGGCAGGGCCATTGCCCCCGGCCTGCCGCCTCCTCGGACGTGCCGCCTGCTGTGGTGGCCGCGGGTGCAGGCCGCGGAGGTGTGCCCCGGAGCGCGAAACCCTGAGGGGAGTCCCGGGGAGCAGGAGGATGAGTGCGAGGAATGGCTGCTGCTGCAACCGCTGCCCACAGTGTCCCTCAAAATCCGGTGGTGCTGAGGTAGGGGCACCTTAACAGGGCTTGCGCTGTGGAAAACACACGTTTATGGCTTGGGAAAGGATGCTGGGAGTCAGCCAAGGGGTGAGACGTGAGGCTGTTGGTGCTAGTTGGGCGGCACAGAATCATAGAATCACAGAATGGTTTGGGTTGGATCATCTAGTTCCAACCCCCCCTGCCATGGGCAGGGACACCTCCCATAGATCAGGTTGCTCAAAGCCCCATCCAGCCTGGCCTTGAACACTTCCAGGGATGGGGCGCCCACACTTCCCTGGGCAACCTGTGCCAGTGCCTCACTGCCCCTCATAGTGAAAAATTTCTTCCTAATACCTAATAGAAATCTACCTTCTTGTGGGCATGGTGGCTGGTGGTGGCCTGTGGAGGGAGGGAAGCTGCTGATGAAGGGGTAGGGCATTCCTCATGAGAAGGTAAGAGGGGCTGTATATTTGGCGTGGAATTAAATAATGTAGTTGATTAGAGTTACTTTCTACCAGAGTTTAAATGAAGACCACTGAATTCTTTTTAGCTTGAATGACTAGCTTTCAGTCATTACAAGAAAACAACTTTAATTAATAAGGTTAACATTGGACACTTTTAGTTCTCGAGGCAGTGTGACAAGTGATGCTTGAAATGCTTTTTGTTAAAGAAAATGTAATATGGAATTAGTGTTTCTTGAAAGGAGTAAAGAAAATATGTATGGACCGTGCCAATGAATAGAGTCCTTTTATATAATGAAGGCAAGACAGCACTATAAACATGCCAATAAAGCGCCCCAAACACAGAGTGGAAGTTAGTAGTATTTCGCCAGTCATATTCTGGTCCATAATGTGAATGAGCTATCTCTCTGGATAAATTTTTAAGTTACAAAGCTGCTACTCCACTCCCACCTACCTGTCTCCTCTTTTGTACCACTGGGCAGATAAGAACTCTTTTCTCTGACTTCCCTTCCCACCCATGAATCCCCCCCAGTTTCATTATCTAGGTCCGCCAAAATACCCATCAAATGATAAAAACGGGTTTAGATTTGACCTAGGAAGGAATGGTTACATGTCACATACTAGCTGGGGTTAGGAAGTTATGTTAAGCTTTCGAGTGTATGTGTCCTTCCGAAGGCTTATGAAAATGATCCTTTCAAGGACAGTCCAACAGAAGTAACCAGCTGTCCCAACAACACAGAGTTAATGCAGTCAAGAGTTATTTTACCAACGCAGAGCTCAGCTGGGTAAGAAACCTCTAATGATGAGGAAGGTCATGGAATGTATGTGGGATGTATCTCAAAGAATAACAGTGTGGGATTAATACATTCTTTTCATTGAAATGATTGTCCATATACTTTTTACTTACTGAAATTTTCAAGCAGTAGCTACGGATAAGTACATGCAGTCTGCACAATAATGACTTAAGAATAGCCTTGGCTTTTCTTGTTTCAATGCATAACTTTGAGGAGATAGAAAATGAATCATTTGATGAGGTGAAAATGAAAGAGCATTTTTAGTAAAAAGCCTGGGTAAAGACTTAATGCAGTTTCTTTTCTTTATGGAATACCATGTATGAAGGCATTTCCAGAAAGGATTAAATCTCTTCTTTTTGCTGAAATAATGACCATTAAAAAGTTGATTTGACAGGCAGAAGGTGCAAACAGCAAAATGTGAAAGGGAGTAAAAGTATCTCCACCATGGGTGGTAGGGAGTAAACACAGTGAGTTTTCACACAAAGCTGAGTATTTTAAGCAAGAAGTCGGTGGAGTAAGAAATAGAATTCCTAAATGAGATCACTCTGTTCCACTGAACAGCAAGAAGGAAAGATATTTCAGTGGCGAAGATAAATGGCATGATTTGCCCTCAAAGAGTATGCATCTCCAAAGGGTATGAAGCTCCATAAAAGGAGCTTTGCTAACTAGTTTAGGCTTAGTTACTGGTGGAACTTCCTGTGGGGACAGATAAGTCAAAAAATGAAACAGCAGAACAGTTCCTGCAAGTCTGCAGCGAGGAATGCTGCTGGGATCTGGTGTTAGAAGCTGAAGGGCTGTGGACGGTCTACAGGTTGGAGGTGCCTTTGCCCTTTCTCTTTTAGGGTGGGTGACTACTGAGTTTGTAGCTCAGCTGTACTCATAGGAAGACTGCTCTAACTCTTCTGAAGGCTAGAAACCGTCTGGTTTAATTTGTAACCTCAATTTGTATCACTAGTTTGTGTCTATTTGTTCTTGCACCAACACTGGTCCTTTACCTTATTTTCAACGGGTACTTTTCCTCCTTAGATTTTACACCCAGTTTCTGAATTAGAATATTTTCTCTTAGACTTCACTTTGCTAGACTAAACAAGTTTAATTCCTCTAGTCTCAGCCTGCAAGTTCTTAATTTCTCTTACCATTTTAGTATCCCTTATTTGCCTGTGTTCCAGTCCGAGATTGTTTTTCTTAAATAGATTTGATGCTATTTCTAAAGACATTTCCTCAAGACCCTTTACAATGGCATTAATAGTCTTCATCTCTTTTGGAAGTTCCTCAACTACTACATTCTAGGATTAGATTTGTTTTTCAGATCATATTAGGGATCGTTGTCACCTTGCAGTTGAATAATACACCCAATTTTTAATCCATTCCTTTTATTTTTAGCTAATGAGTTTGTAGCTTTCTGCAGGATTTAAGCATATACTATTGCAGTTTGCCCTTATAAAATAAAATTCCATTTCTAAAGAAAAAAATATTTATAGCACACAGTCTGTATCTTTTGGTTCCCATCCTCTTCCTTTCTCCAAAATAATTTTTGAACCTGACAGCAAATTTGAACCACATTTCACAGAGGGTTGTGGTCTTGGAAATAATTAAGGTCCTACAAGTTTTCTAAAACCTGAGGTAGCTGAATGGAGGGGAAAGCAAAATTAATGCCCTTGCTGAGGTAAAGGAAGACCTATGAACCACAAACAATGATCTGTAGCAAGCAGCCAGCCAAGTGTTCTGTTCATACCGTGCTGAATGATAAAAACATGAGTAACCTCAGCCTTGCCCGGTGGGTGTTTTATAGAGAAGGTGGACAGCAGATGATTAAGGGACAAAGCACATAATTCTGTAAGAAATCAGATCTCATTGCTTTCGCTGCTCATGAATTTTTTCCCTGACCTTCAAGTCAAATGAGAAGGTGAGGGAGCCTAACCCACACAGTTTGTGAGTGCATGGACTTCCAGGTGGTGCCTGTTCACGCTCTGCCATGCCTGCCCTACACCTCGCTGGGTTCTGGAAACTGCATTCTTCAGTGCCAAAACTCTTCACTCGTTTCCCTATGTGATATGAACTATTTCTGTTCCTGCTGTCTGCTCGTAGTCTCTGTGCTCTGAAGTCCTTTGCATGTTTTCAAGCACATACTGGCTGTAGCAAGTCATTACTGCAGTTACTGCGTTGGTAGTTAAGCTCTGGGTGATTTCGCTGCTTGTGTTCAGGCTTGTCTTGCTGGATGACAAGAAGTCATGTCGTCTTACATCAGCTATCGCTAAAAAATAAGCACTTAGGAACTCTCTCACTTAGCCAGATTGAAGGATATTTAATACCATCTTTTTGCTTTTCCCAGATTTGTTTGATCAATCCTATTAATACCTCCCAGCACAAGTGTATAAATAGATATCTTGGAAAATTTTGTCTGAAAGCTAAAGGGTTAAGTAATCACTTAAAGAATTATGAAAGTATTCTCATGGTGACTCAAAATCAGCATGCAAAAACTTGCAGGCAATAAAGTCATAATGTACTCTCAAAAGCAGCTTTCTCAGGAACTGGGTCCACCCAGAGATGGCATTTGCAAGATGTTTGGATAATTCTATAAATTATCATGTTATGGTTATGTTATTTTTACATTTTTAAACTGAAAGACAGTTTATAAAACAGTAGGTGAAATGCTTGCCTGAGTGTAGTCAAAGATGAGATCATTTGTAACTGGCACAAAGAAATGGGGAATATGAAGAACTTGTTATCATGGAGAGAAGGGCAATTGAAATTTTTTTTTACAATCTCAAAGTTGCAGCCAGAATATGTAAGCAATTTTTCTTGTATATTTTTCCTCACATTATTGTAGAATAGGGTGTAGGTTATTACTGTTAAAGTAGAACAGTAATATAAGTTGTAAAAAACAGTTGTGGAGGCTTACATAAAATAAAAAAGCCATTCAAGGTAAATAATACCAGCTATTACTTCTGTTAAATAGCAGTTTAGCTGATCAGCTTCATGGGCAGTTTGTCAGACTAGTTGAAAATCAGGACAAAACAAGATAATACTTGGCAATTTCCTTTTATTGTTCATTAGCTTGCTTTTGTTGCAAATTTTACTTTTTTTTTTTTTTTGCATTCACAAAACAAACAAAAGTCCTACCGTTTTGATGAAAAGGGCTTACCTAGAGAAATAATAAATCCAGTTGTGTTGCATTTATCTCATTTCATATCAGTACAAGTGCAATATTTAGGTGCCTAGAGTTGTTATGCATCTTAAATTCTCGTAATCCGTTGTTAGTTTGTGGTTGGTTTTTTTTTTAATTAGGGAGGAGTGTTTTGTGGAAAGGCAGAGTTTCAGCTCAAGAGGTGACCTACAAGAGAATGTAAAAAGAGGGAGAGGACATGGTGAATCTGTTGATGTCTTTTCTTTAAGCACGATTTTATGGAAGACAATGTTCAAAACCTAATCCTTAGCAAGCGACAACTCATTTTTCACTGAGTCTCTGATATCTGCGTTGTAGTCTCCTACTTACCTCTTGTTTTCTGAGTAAATGTGCTTCAAAAAATGCCAAATGGTCTGAAGTGAGGTTTTGTTAAAGATTGGACACTTTCTTGGCCCTAGAAATTAAAAAATAGAAAAGGCCATTTTTCAAATGGAACTCAATACAAGGGACAAAGAGGTATGCAATGTTGTGCATGGGTGTCTGGCAAAGAGACAGTTACTTCAGAAATCTTCAAGGAAAATAAAGCAGGACAATATTTTGGTTAATAAGTTATAGATTAGCAATATCTGGATAGTTATTTTGCGAACAATGACGATAACAGAGATTCTGCAGTTCGTTTTAAGAAATGGCTTCCAGATGGGAATCATGGTTTACAGTCCAAGACTGAATGTGATTTAATAAGTTTTTGTCAGTAAAAAAAAAAATAATTTGAGAATATGAACTGTGTTACTACACTGTGCTTCCCTCTATTTGTAGATGGTTGTTTATTCCCTTTTGTTCATTTCTGTTTACTACTGCCCAGGTTTTTTGAATATTTCTGAGTATAATTTGGAAGAAATAATCAGTATGGTGTAATAACCAGATAACTGTGTTATGCCATAATAATATTTGGAGTACCAGGTTAGAAGACTGTGATTTTGAAAGAAGCAGTAAATTCATTCATATGGTTTCTTTGTGGCATCAGAACAAGATATAGGTCAGGTTATCAGGGGCTTTAACATGGTGGGATATCTTTTCAGTTAAACTTAGGCTGTTTTTCCTGGGTTTGTTATACTTTGGTGGGGGATAATTACATTCAAGATTTTTCTTTTTAATTCCTACACTGTCTTTCTGCATCTTCAGTCTCGATTCCCTCTTCACGTAATGTGTTGTCTTGAAATTTCTGCTATTAAAATATGTGTACATAATAACACTGAAAGAAAAAACTTCAGAGAAAGATATTCTTGAGTAGAATTATTTAAGTATACTAATTGATTCTGAACTGTTTTAAAATGCTGACTTCTACAGTAGGTGTCACTCGCCCTGTAGAGGAGTATTGATTCCCATAGCCACCATAATTTGTTCATGTACTGGTACAAACCCTTACACACAGAAAGAATTAATGGCTGATTATCTTTATATTTCTGATTGATTCTTCCCTGCATAAAACATTTATATCTTGCTTATATTCTTCCAGGGAGAAATAATATCTATGCACTTTGATGTTTATATAAAATGTTTTTTCTAGAACTAATTAATTATTCTGACAGTATAGCAATTCAGTATTTATAGAAGCTACATAATGTCTTTTAAAACTTGCTCATTGGTTGGTTGAATTGGTTTTATGAGTGGATTATAACTACAAAGTTAACACAGTTTCTGTACAACCATCAGAAAGATACAGAAGCCTCTTAAGGCTTCAATGTAAATCAGGCATTCTAATTTATATTATAAAAATTAATGGAAGTTTAACAGTGATATTTTTTCTCTGAAGTAGTAGAGATTCAATTAAAACAAAACAAAACAAAATAAAAACAACAGAATATTTATCCAAAATAGCGTGTGCCAAGTGGAATGGACAAAGTGGTGACCCTGCAAATTAGAGCACCTTACTCTAAGTCAGGCGTATCCAGAACCACTTTTCACCTTTGCAATTTAGAGAAGATTTTGACTTTCTGGCTAGCAAAACAAAAAATGGAGAGTTATTTTAAAATGTAGGATGAAAAATTGCCAGCTACAGCTAGTGTTAGTTATATGTTTAGCCTGTGGTGTTAGACATTTGAAATAACTTGAGCAGTGTGTCTTCTACTGTGATTGAAGACGGCATTTTTAGCTTTCAAACGTAAACCCTTCGCAAGTGAATGCTACTGACATGCCCAAATGCCTTTTGCTTTCCTAGTGGTTTCTGAAAACGGCCTCCTTTTTCAAGGGGAAAAAGGGAGAAAGGATTGGGCTGTTTGTTTTGGGGTGGGAGCATGAAAAGGAGATGTTTTAAAATTAGAAATAGAATGTCATAAGTAGTCTCCATTTATGGATTTCTTTTCGTAGAGGAAAAATGAGAGGTATTGGTGGAAAGTATTTTGGACGGTAACTTGGTGATATTAATCAGGAAAAAGAGTTTGGCTGTTTCCTGAAGACTGGATTCTGACAGTAGGTGCTAATACAAAACATGCAAAAGACACTACATAGTTAAAGAGAATTTAAAGTCCTTTTTTTTTCAGGTATTCAGCTTCCAGTTATTACTGTGATAGTCCCATTTCACTACTTCGACAATCACCAATAGTAATGCTGGGTAATTCCCTGCATAGTTTTTATGAAAAGTAACATAAAAATAATAAAAAAATATCCAAATCGTTTTTCCCCCGTTATATAATCAGAAAGAAAGCCAAGATTGACATCAGGGCATTTGCTCTTCTTTGTAGGTCATTTTAAGGCAGAAATTCAAGCACCTTGGAGCAATCACTGGTTTTGAAGAGACTGCTTCTATCATTTATGGTGGTACGGTAATATTATATGGGAAAATGTGAAATTGTGAGAGGAGTGGAGATCAGAATAAAGCCAAATCGCTACAGGGTCTGAGCAACAACTGGCTGTAAAATTAATATGGAGCAACAGTTGGATGTTGCAAGGCTGAGCACTAATCCAGTGCCTGGTAGAAAAATAATTTATTTCTCTAAATTTCAGTTTCATAGTGATTGTGCGGTGTGAGCTATTAAACACAACAAAATAAAAAAAAGCAACTCTCTCTCAAGTACATAGAATACATTTCATGATACTGACATCTTCACTCAACTTGGATGAAAAATAAGTCCTGTGTGGATGAGAATAGGGATTATAGCTCAATTCCGAATACATTTACAGTAGAACTTCAAATTAGGGAAGAAAGTTGCCTTTTTATCAGTATTATTTTTATTGAGAGAAGCTGAACTGCGTGTTGCATATACATGTCTTCTTGCATAGTGTACATTCTGATACAGTTAATTCAGCCAATTTTCTGGTATTATTCTCAAGATCTGTGCCATGGATATTAGAGTCCTCCATATGGGTACATTTTTCCTCTGATTTTTTCCATTTCATCTTCTGGTAATAACTGTATAAAATCAAGCATTTTAGTCGAAATTTATAATCATTAAGGTTGTTCTGGAGAATCTGAAGCTCTCCCACATTTTGGTAGTTAGTTATTTTATTGTAGAAAGTTGCATCTAGCTGTTATATCTTCATTTATTTTTTAACTCAAGCAGCGGAAGAGATAAAAACTATCTGTTTTAAAAAACCCTCTATTCTTTTTGCATCCAATTTATGCATAAATTAATATTTCAGTTTATTACAAGAGCTGTTGATTTCCAGCAAGCCTTCAATCCTGGATGTAAAATTTTGGGCATGAAGCAGGCCACTTTTTCAAAATGGATGCCCATGTGCTCTGTTTGGATTTGGGAAAAATAACACTGAATAGTTTGAACGTAATTTTTCCTGGAATATCAAGTTAGTATCTTTTGCGTTGCTATTGAAAAGGTTGCTGAGTATGATGGCAAAAGACTGTCATACTGGATAGTCTGAAATAATTTCTCAGAGGTGGAAGGAGATTCCGTCCCTACTGGAAAATCATACCTGGCAAGACTAGTATCTGCTCCCATTGTCATCAATAGATTTCTGTCATTGATTTCATGGGTGGAAAAATTTGGTCCATCAACAATACTGTCGGACAGCAAACAATTAAACTTGATTTTACCAGACTCTTTCAAAAAATCTAGTACCCGTGACATTCTAAAACATAGTTTAGTTATATTAATGACATTTTTCTGCTGAGGTTTCAGTGTGAAAGATTTGTGATTTATTTTGATTTTGGTAAAACCTTTCACACTGGAAATAAGGATGGTCTTTGTGTACCAGGGTCAGAAGCAATTGGGCCTAAGATTCTGAAGAAATCTACTACCAGTTAGCAGTTTGCTACTGCTGTCAAGTAAATACAAGCATATGTAAGCATGGTAAGCCCAAAATGATATCTTTTAGTGATTCATTTATAATGGTATTTTATTATTTTAATATTTTGGTTCAGTAGCATCACTAAATTTGAAACAGTGACATTTAAGAGTTAATAAAAGTTTTGTACAATTAAAATGACTAAGTGCAGAATAAAATTTGAGGATCCAAATCTGCAAATTTTTATGCAAGCAGTCCTTTGCATCTCCTGCTAGATATGCTATACTGCACGATAAGTATGATGTAGAAATTGGTGCCAAAGTTGGCTCATGGATTGGAAGCAGACTAGCCTATTTGTGCAATGCTTTGCCAAAGCTAATTTACTTTGCTAAAAACCAGGGTAAATTAAACAGTGTACAGCATTAAGCAATGTGGTTAAACTGCTTCCAGTTACCCAAGCTGTCTCCTTTTGAGCTGCTTTGGCTATCTCTCCGCAGCACTGTGTTGTGCAGCACAGAAACGCCCTGACTAAAATTGATGTGTGTGAAATTTTATTTATGCAAGGAAAGACTGACGAATTGTACCCATCCTTTCTTCTCCAGAAATCTGTCCTCAGATACATGCAGAAAGTACAACTAACCATATCTTCAAATAACTACAGAATAAATGTCATTGTATTTGACCTCAGAAATGTGATTCTCTGAGTAAACACAGAAAATGGAGGCACCGCAACTGATTATAATTAAATGTAAGTGGCTAAGCACAGATCTGCGGTATAAATAGATGTGTTATGGCTGACAGTTAAAGTTTGAGTTCAGCTTACGTGTGAGCCTTTGCATTACTCATGTAAATCAATGTTCTCACTTACAAGAGAAACCTCATAATTTACCACTACCCATAAAGTATCTTCTCTGTAATCAATAGTGATTCCTATATGGAATTACTGTGCAGAGTAACCTTTCTTCCATCCATATCCTCAGCATGATTGCTGTATGGTTTGGCACCATGACAGAAAAATATCCAGTGAGCTCAGTAGTTTTCTGCGTGGAAGGACTTAGCTGTCCTAATTTGGTACAAAAATTCCATTCAGTTTAAAGTAAGCAAAACTGGAATTAAATGCTCCAAATCGTGAAGGATTCAGTAGCATCTTCAGGGGGGAAAAGTTGTCTGCAATCTCACTGTATTGAGGCTTTACAATTAAATTCAGCTTAATTTTATTCTATAGAGAAGTAGAATACAGTAATTAAAAATGTGTCTGCCATACTGATAACAGTAAAGGATGGCCTAGTGATTTTTTTGCTCTCCACTTTTGGTGGTAATTACCTATACTGCACTTGAAACAGAGAGCAGGCCATATTCAAATGAATCTCAAAACATTTTTCTGCTTGCTGATTATGTGAGCACACCTCAATGCACATACAGACAAGCTGTGCTTGGCTCTTCAGCCTGCCAAACAGGAATGCTGAGCGCAGGGGTGTTTCCGAACCTCTCCACTGCTCTCGGGAGCCTGGGGGTGCCCATGCGGGTGCAGGGCTCTGAGGTGCTTTCCCAGGGCACCTCATGGAGCCACAGTCCCTGGGCTTCCCTTCTATAAAACAGACTGAAGCTTAAAACAGTAAGGCAGTGACTCTGAAGCATGCAGGAACCGGAGTCCTCCGTAACTCACCACTTTACTAGGCAACCCCACAAGTTCATGGGCAATCACCAAGTAGCCACGAGCCCAGAACATGAGTAAGATCCTTCCTGGAAGCAGCCAGTGGTGTCAGCAAGTGGTAGGTGTGCTCAGGGCACCGGGATTGAAGTGAACCCCTCAGGGAACCGAGTGCAGACTTGTCTTTTAATGGGGTTAAAAGAAGCTGCAGATAGAAGTTCAGAGTTCGGTGTACTCTCAGAAACCTAAGCTTTGGCGCTTAGGAGACTGACAGAACCAAAACAACGGAGCCAAGTGAATTCAGATTTTACAGTCAGAAAAGCAGAGGTTTTCTGAATCACTTTTGTGGATTTGGATTGCCTGAATTCCACTTTTGGTGCCTTGTGTGCATCCTGTGTGTATGGCTCTGTGTTCCAACAAAAATATAGGCTACGTCTAAAATAAACAGAATTTAGACAATAATCGGTTTTCCATTTTAGTATGTGTTTGCGAGTACTAAAGTAAAAAAAATCCTGTAATTTTTCTAGTCACCTATGTAATTAACACCTCCGGTGGAACTGAGCGTACCTCTTCTAGTTACATAAAACAGACACTTCCAAATGTAATGCTTTATAAAGCTGTGATTAATTAATAGGGGAATAGAAGAGTTTTCTAATAAAATAAGGTAAACATGCTAAAAAGAGGCACTTTTAAAACAAAAATCATAATTCTCCTTGGCATTGGATCACAGTATCAAGGAGCAACAAAGTATATTTAAGCTGACAAAGCTATTTATACGACAGAAATCCGTGAAGTTATCTGCTTTCCTGTTCTCATATGAAAGCTACTTATTTTTTGCGTTGCCCATCTTGATATAAGGATACCTGTGTATTTATATGCTATGCATTTTTTCATGTAATTTGTGATTTATAAGGTACACCACATTACATAAACCATCATGTTTTATTTTGAGAGTAAGCAGAAAAGTAACTCTTCACTTCGAGAAGTATCTTCCCATAAAGTGTCCTATGTGTCTTTTTCTACTTTTACCAACAGAATAGTTTAGTATTTTTAAAGTGTTGTCTTTTGTATCCCTAAAAATTACTTTGCATATAGTCAGTAAAAACACACATGTACTCACAATATTGCTTTATTAGTAGGTTCTTCAGTGACTGACCGGTCAGTGATACAATAATATCTCCATTTAAAAAGCTAAAAAAACCAAGACAGATGAAGGACAGACAAGTGCTAAACAGTAACTTTACTAATTCTCAGATTAGCAGAAGTATCTTAAACTCAGCAACTGTTCACAAATCTTGCATTTGTATTTAGCTTGAAATTTGCTGTTCTTATTTTAGGTACAAGGAAGGACACGTTTAAGAAGGACGAGCCCCTTCAAGCTGTTCTCCAGCCATATAAATTGAACTCACAAAGATTTATCTTTGAAATCCCTGCCTCCGCTTTTCTTGACTGCCTCACTGAGGTGCATGGTGCCTGATTTCTCAGTATTCATTACGCAGCAGTGCTTACAGTCACAGCACAGCTCCCGCTGCCTACAGCTTGCAGTTGCAAGTGCTCAGCACTTCTACAAATTACACTCCACCATACCAAGCACCAAGAAAAACACAATTAACAACCACATGTGCAAAGTGACTAGTATCACACAGGAAATCTGTGGCAAAGGCAGGGATACAATTCAGTTCCCCAGGGCTACACTCATGCCTTAATCATGAAAACATGTT
This sequence comes from Dromas ardeola, assembly GCA_013398915.1. Taxonomy (NCBI): domain Eukaryota; kingdom Metazoa; phylum Chordata; class Aves; order Charadriiformes; family Dromadidae; genus Dromas; species Dromas ardeola. The sequence goes on along the minus strand of VYZM01016691.1, from coordinate 981,015 downwards.
CTCCACAGTTGTCTGCTTCATTCACTACGTATGTCCAACGGCTGCAACAAAGAAAGTACAGATTCCACAGAGCACACTCGCTTTTACTATGCAATGATTCATCCTCCAGCGCAGGTCTTTTCTATGTGCGACATAATACAGAAGACACATGGAAAACTCTCTGTGCTCTCAAAGGAATCACACGCAGTTCCCTCACCCTCACCGCTCACATAGTCCACCAGAGTCCTTGTCCCTTTGTCTGCCTCTTCTACCACCAAGAACTCAGGTGCTCGGGATAGTCAGGATTCCTGATCCAATTCCTGGGCTTAATCAGGTCCCAGATTGTAGCAGCAATGAGCGGCAGGATAAGGGAAGACCGTTTTGAATGCCAGTAGCCCCAGGGCTGGAGCATGCCCAGATGTTTCATGGAACGGCTCTGGCAGACCAGTCGCACACAGGTGTTTATTGGCTTGAAGTAAAAATCAGGAATACTGAGAATAATTCATCCACCACTTAGCTCTTCAAACAGAACAGGAACGAGCACAATGCGCAAATCTAAATGGCAGGTAACAGCAGTTATGAACTAACAAGCATGCTTTACTCACGGAGCCGCTTGCATGATGAAGTTTTTCTTTTCCTGGAATGAACTCATTTTAATATGAAAACTGATTATGTATGAAGTATTGTCAAAGGCATGCAGCTGAGCAACCGTACAACTCCTTTTTTCACTAATATCTATCATTTTTAGGAACAAAAGATGCTGCTGCTAACTGCAGTAAGTACAAATCTACGTCTTAGAAATGTGATTTGCAGTTTACTTTCTCTTTACGCTTAAAAGCTATTTAAAAGCAAAACAGATCTAACCAAATCAAAAATCAATTGTGCACTTACATTAAATATATTCAGTTTCATGCTAAAATTACTTTAAGGAGGAAAGAATTGCTCTATGTGGAAAACCAAAGGAGAAATGTAAGAAAGTATTCCAAAGCGGTTCACTACTTCGCACAGCAAAAGCTCTGCACAGCCTCTCCGTGACCTAGACCACAGCCAGCTCCGCAGGATTTATTGGTTATCTTTAATAAAGCGAAATCCAAGCGCCTTTTCTGTTTTGTTACTTCCATTTTAACACTAGCAGTAGCAGACAGACGAAGTTTAGTTTTAGCCTGGGAGCTAAAAGAAATACATCTGACATAGTATGTACTGTTACAGTCTAACTTATAGTAAAGTCGGCAGGAATTGAGCACTAAAACCGGAGAAGAGTAAATGGAAAGACACCCCGCTGTATTTGCAGACTCGTAAGGCAAGCGCTTCTGACTGCTCTTGGAAACTTGTCATGTAAGTGAGCAAGGGGAGAGGTCAGGCAGCGACAGGCTGCTCTTCCAGCCTGAAACAGGGGGTTGCGCCAAAGTTAAAAAACTGAAAACAGTTCGAAACATGCATTTAACTAAAAATGAATGTTATTAAAACAAATGATACCCATCATTTATAAATGTAATCTCAAAATACCGTAGCTCCTGGCTCCCACTCAGATGATGTCTGGCAGCACGCTGTGTATCATCCACAAAGTATCTTCCAGAATCCCCAGCACCCTGGCTTCAGGAACCGCTCTAAATCTCACTAAATTCTGATGATTCTGATGTCATTTTCTAAGCTTAAAGTGTTCTTTCAAGTGACATCAATCATGACTCAACCTAGCCTCTCCTGCCATATATGACAAAGGCTCCTATTTTTAAACTTTCAGACAAATACAGCTTGTATAACTTTTTTTTTTGCCAAAAATACGTCAGTTCAAATCTCACTATTCTGAGCGTATTCTGCTCTTTTTGGGATACTTGTCAGCTGGCCTATTTATATTAGGTTTATAAGAAATTAGATGTTTTTCTAGAAGTAAAATAACAGACTTGGAGAACAGAGCTTCCACCTTGCATTATTAATAGAATTCATGATAATCTGTGGTTATATTGTCAAGAAGCACTGAGACTAATTGCACAGAGCCAACAATTCACTCAGTGTGGTGGTTAAAATGGATAAAAATGATTTGTATTAGTGCCTGCAGTCTCTTGTAAATGTCAAATACTTTCTTGACATTCTAAAACCCAGGCTGCACAGCAAAAGTGGGAGAGTAGCATTTCGTATTAATTTAAAAATGCATAAAACTGATTATCCTCTTCTAGCACTCAGTATTTCACTGTTTCATGAAGACCCTAGATGCTGCTTATAACTGGCTATACTCTTTCAACTCATCATGTCTCGCATTTTTCTTTCAGCAGAGCAGTGAGTGTTTTACTTCAGATAAATAAATAAAATTTTACTTCCTGTATAAGAAGATATTTACAGAGATTCCCTACAACCAGTTCTCTCACTTGGAGAAAGTTGTAAGTATTCATCTCCCCTATTTCCCATGCACGGCAGCCTTGCCAGTCCCATGAACCTGCTGTTCCTTTTCTGTAAATCCCAATCCCATGCAGGTATCTTCACGTACTGTCACTTAGGCTTTTTACTGTTCACTGTATTCACCTTGCAGGGTTCAAGGAACACCTGCACATATTCTCATCTGCTAGTCTTTAAAACATTCACAAAATGGTCTACTATAAAGGATTTATGATATTTCCTTGGTTCACCCTGTTTGTGTACTTACCTTACATCTGTTAGACTCTATTTTTTTTACTCCGCTATAGGAGAATGATGCACAGGTGTAATTGAACTGACAAAAGTGTAATATTTTTCTAAAACAGATCACTTATATTTAGTACAACTGACATTTTACTCATTGTTCTCGTTAGTACCCACATTTGTTCCGAAAGAATTGTGAAATGAAATCATCAAAAAAGCTACCAGCTGCACAAGTCTTCTGAAACCTCTGTCGTCTGAGTCTGTCTTACACATTACAAAAACATGCAAAAAGGCTTAGAGATAGTTTCAAAAAAAAAAGAGTAGAAAGGAATATCCAGGTGGCTTTTTAACTGTGGAATACAATAAAACAGAGTTTGGAAAGTATTACACAGAAATATAATAACAAAAAAACAAGATGGGCAGTTTACAAGTTGAAATACATAGTGCTGTGCCTTTGCTGGAGCTGAGATCAGTAAAGCAGACAGAGCACGCTTTATATGGGTTTGCTGACTGCTTGACAGCTAGGAGTTTAAAAATGTATGACTGGCAGCTTACAGGCGTGCTGATCAACACTAGAAAATCTTTTAAGGCTTAAGGTTAATTAAGGTTAATTATTCTCAAACACTGTTTTAGAGATTTCATTAATAATTGCTTAAAGTGACAGAGATGAATTGCTGCCTCCATCTTGAGAGCACTTGGGAAATGACTTAAAAGTGTGTGAGAAGATTTATCAGGAACACATTGTAGGTGTAAAAGAACTGAAACCCTGGATGAGCAGCTAAGCAGCAAAGGGCATGCCAGTCTAACGCAATCCTACAATTTGCATTAAATAATTTAGACAAGGAGTCAGTAGATGTATCAGCAATACGTATTTACTATCATGTGCTTGACAGGACTTAGATGCGTTTGCGTTGAAACTCACTCCCAGTTACTAATCTCAGATATTAATCCAAAGATAATAACCAGACAGCTCTTACATGTTTGATCACTTGCCGAAATGTTTATCATCTTTGCTGATCGTATCTCATCTCAAAGCCAGACCCTGAGCCCAGAGAAGTCATCAGCTTGGTTCCAGGGTAAGAGCTGCCAACCCCATTGTCAGGAGTGTTATTGAAGTCAAAGGGACCACACATGAAACGAGGCTCTAAAGCTCGACAGTAAAAGGCAGCAAGACCTGGCATTAGATTACAAGGTCTTCCGAGCAAAGGCATTGCTAATTTCCCAGGCACACAAAGGCAAGAGGTAAAACCCCAATACCGTTAAAATCAAAATGAAACTTTTCTACTGACTTCACTAGCACCACATTTTTATCCACTGCCATCTTGTCTGTGCCACCTGGTTTAACTGCATGAAGCATCCCCTGTTTCTAAGAGGTACGGGTGGAAGTCACTTGAGGCTAGCTAGAGGAAGAGTTCCTACTATCGCTTGCGCAGGGGTTGAAGTGGTGTCAGCTATCTGCTGATATTTCATCCTTCTCTCGTACGCATAATACAGAAAGCAGCAGCAGCCGTTAGGTACTAATAGTAAAGCAATCCAGACTAAGCACTTTCCAATAGCACCAAATGAGGCAATTTACCAGGAAGGGAGGGAGTTGCATTAGCATGAAAAAATTCTAAGTTATTCACAAGATGCTAAAAGAGAAGGAAGAATCATCAATCCTGAACACTGGAACCATGAGGATCCATAAGGATTTTACGTGACGCTAGTGAGCCCAAGCCAAGTAACCACTGCTGTAAGAAGTTGTGCGGGGAGCAGAGTAGTAGCGCTGCCTCCCTGCAATGCTCGCTCAGATTTAGAGAATCTGGTCTCTCGTGTTTTCCACTTAGATTTTGTGACAGAGAAGTTACTGCAGCTGGGAGTGACCCAGGAGTTCCTGCAGAAAATCTGAGCATGAGTGTCTCACTGGAGGTACTTAAATGCAATTGCAAGGACAATAACAAACACCAAGTGTGTAAATGCATGGCAGTTTGCCAGAAGTAGCAGAGTTAATACCAGCCACCACCATCCTTCTGGTACAAAGGTGGAGATGAAGGAGGCTCAGGATTAAGAATGCACCCACTCTGTCGGTGATACATCGACACTTCAACCACACACTTCTCAGGACTTGTTGGACCTGAACAGACTCTAAGAGTAGACAGGCTTCAGTACCACTTTTGAGAAGATGACTTCTGGAGACAACAAAGAGCTACTTTCAGACTGTGATGCTGTGAAGGGAAACCACATGCAGAGTCTGCCACGTTGGAGTTAAGAGCTGCACATGGGAGGTGCTCTACCTGGCGATGAGGGTAACTTAACTGCGCCCTGCTAAATGCTTATGAGTGAAGGGCAGAGGGGTGGAGGTGCTCCTTCTCGTAGTTAAGAGGGAGTAAACGGCACCTTGATGCTTAAAGTATCTTCCCATGCTGTTTTCAACCATAGGTTGCTCACTTTTGCCCCAGGCTTGCAGACTTCCCGGTGGTTCAGAGCCCGGCAGTGCCCCAGCTTCTCCCTTCTAGCAGTTCCTGGCCAGCTTCTCCTGTCTGCTCCACATCGCCCTTGTTAAATTGTTGGCCCCTGACATGGAGAAGCTTTTTGACAAGACTGGTTAGGAAGAAAGGAAACAAGATTAAACAGAATAGGTCACTTGAGAACAGTTGCAGAAATTTTGTCTTTGTTTGCTTGGTCAGGTAGCTTTGGAAGATAGGAACTCCCCATCTTTTACAGTTACATTTATATAAAGAATGAAGGCTTTACTTACAGCAAGTCTTGCTTTCAAGTAGGCAGTAGGGAAGCCAAAAGAAAAATATAAGAGCTTGCGGTTAGAATAATAGTGTCTGATAATCAGAAGTGTCACATAAACTGTATTTTCCTCTTCTACTAAGTTAGTGTATAATCTTATCACAAATAGCATCTCATTTCAAACACTGTGGTGTTACTTCTGGCAGTCTCTACTATGGCAAAGGGTGGCACCTCCTGCTTGGCTTGGAATAGGTCCCCTGTAGCTCCCCTGCCGTGCCACAGCATCCCCCCAGCCCGTGCGGCCGGCTGACAGCCACGGAGAGCGCAGGTTCAGAAGGGGGGTACATATGTAGTTGGACTTTTGAAGGGAAAATAGAACTTGATACTTCAGTTCCCACAGGATGCCACCACAGAGACTATTTTCTGTAAAACAAAACCAGCAGAGTGGTGTTTTACACCACAGTATCGCATAAAAGGCAAGACAGTTGGCCCAGTGATACTCCTACACAGACAAATTCCTGTGTCTCCTGACAGGTTCACATTTCTTTATCTGGCAAGCACAAAATTATAGCCTATGTACAAAGCAGCCTTTTCATTTAGGGAACAATTAAGCTAATCCCAGCAAGATTTCATATTTAACTAGGTTTGTAGTGAACAAGTTTGTAGTCTGCATTCAATCAAGCTCTTTTGGCTTTCACAAAATAGGGGCAAACCAGTGTATTTGAAATGTAAAATTCTAAGCTTCCTGAGATGTGCGAGAGTCCTGCCTGACTAAAACTATGGATTGATTTCCTAAAACTTTAGTATCATATCAGTAGGCTTTAATCGGTCATTAATCTTCCAATTAAGCAATAGCGGTTTTATAAGCCTGCGTTTTTCATTAAAATAAATTGGTATACACGACAGCACTTGATAAATACATAAACATATATGTGTATGCACACATGCACAATAAAATAAAGTTGCTATTGGCATAAAGGTAACATTAGCCTCACCCATTACAAGATGCAGACTCTTGGCTTTCCAAGTCTCACCTGTTCAAAAGCGTGGTCAGAGTCTGTGCTTTTTCCAGTTTGGTTTGAGTTGGGGCTGGATCCAGCTGTGGCCAATGACGATCTGAATTCAATGAAGTCAATAGAAGACAATAATTCAGGTTCAGTTCTGGGTTTTGACAAAACAGTGGTTCAAATCAATCTTTGGGTTTGGGTCTACTTCCTGCTTAACAGCTCTGTAAAGAAAAACATCTGGAATGATACCCCAGCAGGGCCAAAAACTGAGGCTGCTCTTTCATACTATCCAGATAGCACCAATAATAACGAAGCTTTCAGGCCAGTCTTCAACAACAACAAAAAAGCCCACCAAACAGAAAGACCCCTTTTGTGCCTTACGATCCATAGCAGCCAGGACTGCAAATGGCACTTTGAACCCACTGTCTCCAGCTGCACCAGTCAGCAGAATGGGCCTAGACTGGTTGTTCTGGCTCTGAAGGAGACAGAGCACGGCTCACACTTATGCAGCTCAACTCCCTCCCGCAGTCGAGCTGGCCCCACGGCTGCTCGGACCAACCTTTTGCCACCCCTCAGCCGTGCCTGGGCACTACCCAGCATGGGTTGAAGCCCTGCCAGGAAGCCCCCTCACCACCTGATCCTGCTGTGAGATGCTGAATCCCAGAGCTGACTGCCCCATCCTGCCAGCATAGCCTCTGGTACCTGTTGGTAAGGAGACCTGCTCTCACTGGATCTCTGCACCTTCTTGCTGGTCTGCACTGCTCTGCCATCTCTGACTCTTTTAGTGAGCTGCTTTGAACCTGGGATGACATCTTTGTTCCATGCTCATAGGGTGCCTAGCACAGGCCAGCCTGCATTTGGGAGCAGGGCTCCAGAAGCTGCATCAAAGTAGGTTTAATGGGGAAGCATAACCCATACGTGGTATGCAAAGCTCTCGGAAAGAGAGGGCCTAGATGCCCTTCAGAGTGGTCTCAATCTGTGCTTCCATCTCTGCAATTTCTCCATCATAAATGTGTGCCTTGATCATGAAACATGGTGGCTACTGACAGCAATTGAAACCTAGCCCACTTTCAGGGGAAAATAATTTCTGAAGAACAAGCCCGTAATGCCTATCTAGGAAAGGGGACACTCACCCCATGAGATGTCCAGAGGCCACAGACAAAACAAGCAGAACTGCCCCCAGCTGTCATTTTCTTAAACAAGAAATCCTGAAGCCAACACTGGCTGCACAAACACGGACATTGCTCCTGGCCTTTTTTATCATGCGCTGCTCTTGTATCAAAGAGGGACCTCTCAGGGCAATTCTGTTTTCACGGGACAAAACGCTGCTCATGCGTTTCCCACCCGGATCAAACACTAGCTCTTCACCTCTTTGTTTCAGAAACACATTGCCTCTCGTGTCCATCGGGAGGGAAAGAAAAAATGTCCTTGTATCAAATTTTTTGATGTCTCACTGTTTTTCCAAGATGAGTCAATTATCCCATTTCCCCCCTTGTATGACTGAGATTACTAAACTAAAACAGTACAAGGGCCAAGAGGAAAAAAAGGAATGAAATTGCCAATGATTTAACCCAGTTTGGTAGGTTCGTGTTAAAGCTCTGATCTCAGTACTCTTGCTGTAAAAGTTAACAAAATTGGAAGAAAGCACCAGTTTTGCCAACACCACCAGGGTACGGAGCACTCCTCCTGGGTACTACCTTTCAACCCTCCATAATTCCAACAATTTTGGCTTTGCTTACCAATAACGATTTATTGGCGCTTATTTATATTTACCAAGGAGGGAGGAGAAACCACAGAACATTCACAGCCAACTTGCGAACCTCCTTGTTCACTGACTTACAAAAACAGAGATGCATTTCCAAGGTAGTGCTCTCATTTGTAATATTTGCAGTCCCTCTCTGCCATACCCACACACGCTCTGCCTTTAAAAGACTTATCAAATCCCTTAAAACTAAGTTTCCATGAGCCTGTGTATAACCCTATAGAAAGCTTGTAACATCTTTGTTAAACTACAAATCTAAATTTCATTTGAGGAAAAATATAGCATGCCTTCTGGGGTTTTTCAGCATATTCAAGTAGTGAATATTAATGTGACTACTGAAAAGAATAAATAGTTAGCAAAGAAATTGCGACCTGACTTTCTCTATTTATTTCTTATCAAGAAGTTTTCAAATATTGTTTGTGCCATTTCAGCCCTTTTGGAAATCCTGAAAATATTTTTCTCTGTTCATATATTGAAATGTGTAGCTGGCGGTTTTGTGCCACTAAGTCTTTAAAAACTTGTTTAAACAGACAGATGTGTACAACTAAAATAGAAGCAAAACCAATGTCTCAATAATCACAAGGATTTACCCTCTGTTAAAATGTTGGATGTCAGCTACACAAAATACCAGAGCATTTTATTATAGAGATGTAAAATCATTCCGTACAGTCTTCCAAATATCCAACTTGTATTTCAGACACAGATACCAAGAGGGAAAAAGTCTCCAGCTGTCTAGAATTCTAAATTCTCTCATTTGTACTGTCATTTAACATAAGACAAAATTTAAGACCAGACTTTAACTGTTTCCAAATGGTTTTGTGTATGTTTCTGCTGAAACCTTTAACCATTATCTAGCACCAGAATTCTTAAACAACAACTACACCCACTGCGTTCCTTTAATTTTGCATTCAGACATTTTTCCGTTGAATGCTTGGTATCATACATTAATCATGGTAATATATGATAAATACTTAATGACTTTGAGAGCAAAAGGATCTTGGGCAAATTGCAAGTACAAGTGATTTTAAGCATTGATACACAGAAAACTCTTAATCCTGTGGGGAAATGACTGTAGGTACTGCAGCAGCAAAAACAGACTCAGATTATAACTTTAATTCTAAATCTCTGAAAAAACTATTCATCCTTTGAAACAATCTCACAAAAACTAAATATGAGCTTTACCGAGGAAAAAATTCTCCACGCACGGTAGAAACCTGAACCTAAGTACATGTGGGAAATGCAGAATCCTCCACTGAAACAAAACAGAAGGGGCTTAAAAGTCTTCTCTCTAATCCGAGCACGCGTTAGGCTTTTTTTCTGGAAAAGACATAACATAATGCAAAAAGTAACTTAGTTTAAGCATCACTTTCTTTGAGTCCTACAAACGCACACAACCTCCCACGGGACTTGTGAGCGGCCGAGGAGCACACGTGACCCGTGAAACACTCCGGGTCGAGAACTCAGATAACACTCCGAGCACTTTGCAAGCCCAGGGGAGCTGATGTCTCCGTTGGACCCGCTGACTTCAGCTTTCCCTCTCAGAAAGAAAACGGCTTATTTTGGGGCAGGCTGCAGGAACAGGGAAACATCTATTTTGAAGGAGAATTCGGCAACAAAAATGAAAAATTAAGAGTTTTAGTCCTTCTTCTAAGTTGCTGTATTTTTTCATTTAAAGATTATTGGAGCATTAAAGTTAATGGAGATGCCTATGAAATAACTTAATACTTAGGCATTTTACCTTTTAAAGTCATTACGCCTATATGGTATGGTGCAATTTACAATAAATTAAAAGAAACACCTTCAGTGAAATAGCAATAATTTATTGTTTTGCATAAGAAGGTAAGATCGGATTTCAGGTAAGACATCAACCAAGGACCTGATGGCAAATTCAAGTATAGAGCTTGGTACAATATTAAAAAATACTACCATTTGTATGACTACGGCAAACAGCTAAAACACAATAAAAACATCTGGACTTGACTGTCAAAACATACAGTTCTCTAAAAACCCACACAGTGCAACTCGAATATGTGGAATATTGGAAACATGTTTAGTCGTTTTCGTTCCCAAATTCTTAGGAGTCAAAGGAACAATCGCCTCCCCCCGCCTTGGTATCCCAGAACAATTCAGCCCACGGGCTCAGCGTCCGTCCCGACAGCAGGCTCCTCTCCTGTTGAAACTGATGGGCTGAGACATTTTTCTGCCTTGACCTACTGTCATCTCTGCCCGCCTCATGGAGGCCAGTGGCTTTGATTTTTTTTTATTATTTTATTTTTGAAGCTCACACTGCAATAAAGGTGATTTTCAAGAGCAACCTAGTAATCTAATTAAACCTATTTCTCACTCCTCAAAGACTCCGTGCACATTTTACTCTGCTGGTTGGATTTATGTTTTTGTGATTCCCTTTCTTTCTGCAGGTGTTACGATTCAGGAATTAGCTCCTGGCTCGGAGACGGGGCAGGCAGCCATCCGTCTGGGAAACTCCTGCCAGGACTGTGCTGAGGATCAGAGGGTCAGTGTCTCTGCGAACGCCGCTTGCTGCTGCCCAGCACAGCAAACCTGCTGTGGAAGGTCCTCCTAGACCACACCGACCCAGGAATGGGAATTAAATTAATTTCAAAAGGACAGGAAAAACAGCCTACGGGACAGCCAGAACTGTTTCTAACAGGGAGTTTGCAGATTATTCTAGCATCTATTTCTTAAAGAGAAAAGCAGGTCCCTTACGTGAGCGTTACTGTACACGAATGATCTGAGACAGCCCCAGTCAGAAGCAGCGTTAGGAGTGTTTCAGTGAGGACTAAAGCCCCTCTTGTTGGAAACGGCCCGATCCTGAGAGGCGCCGAGTGCCCCCTCCATTTGGGTTGGTTGCAGGAGATGGCGAGGGCACTCGGCGTCTCGCAGGCAAAGGCAAACAGACCCGCTCAATTCCAGATCCCCTGAAAAATATTTTCAGTAATTAAAAAAAAAATAGAGAACGTTTCCTCAACTCACATAATCTCCATGCAATTAATTTAATCAACAAATTTCCATTTATGTTACAAAAAATGTTTAAGTCCACCAGGAAAACGGTGAAATTTGACAAAAGTTACGTTACAGCCGTCCAAGCAGAGCGTGTATCCGTACTGGGATCCAGTACATCTGTAACTCTTGCATAAACATTTCCAGACTCCTTGGGATTTTGCTGTTGTTGCTTGCCTTTCATTTATTTTATACGACTCTAAGCCAAATGCAATGACCCACACGTTAAATACGCATTTAGAATAAAACTGCAAAATCTGATGGCTTTATCAGCGTATGAACTGAAATAAAATATTTACATGGAATGTTGAGCTCCATTTACAGAGACAGTGTTTCAAATTACAGACGTAGTAATCTCCTTAGTAAATGATCACATTGACAAGAAATTTAAAGACTTAACATCCCTTTTCAACCCTTTCATAAATATATAAAGTTTCACTAAATTCTTTTTTCTTTAAACAAGACAGCTATACTCTCTTTACAGATTAACATGAAAGAATGGTTTCCTGTTTGAGTGCCACAGCTGTGATGGTCTGAAGTCAGCACGTTCCTACACACATTCCGTACTTACAAGACATATTCACAACACAACACACAGGTGTTACTTGGTCTTTACAGGTGTACTCATTTCCTGCATATCAGTAGTAAATAAAGAAAAATTCCAAATTATTATCTATATTAAAAATACATCATCTAATATACAAGTGCTGACACCGCCACATCAAATTTTAAAATGAGGTTTCCAACTGTGTCTGACCAGTGACAAGGATACTTTTTACAGTGAAGTCTACAGCAATAATTTATTTTTGGGTGGAGACAAAATAGTTGTTACACTACTACAAAGTATCACTGCATACTAAACAATAAAAAGAATTAATCTCTTGCAATGCCTTCCCAGATCTCCAAAGTTTCCTCATTAATTGTTTGAAAATTTCTGATGGGAAAACTGTTCTAAAGGATGACAAAAATGCCTGAAATCAATTTAAAGGGAAAAAAACGTTACACTCTACTTTGTTGCTATTCATATCACTTTGCCACTGATTTTACAGAAGATTAATCCCAAAGACTTTGAAGTTATATACATAGAAACTCACATTTCCCCCTATTTAAATAAATATTCCCGTGAGTTTTCTTTGTTGTGCCACAAAGCATGCGTGAAAATGTTTTTAATCTGTGCATGCCCACAGCAGAGTATTTCACAATTAAGCCACTGAATACATCTTTCTTTCCATGACTATGTAAGTGCAAAGGAATACTAAAATCACCCTGTACATATAAGACAAGGTTCACATCTAGAAAAGTAAAAACACTTATCTTGATACGTAATTAAAACTACGATGTCTTCCTCGTAAAAACGTTGGTCGCTTTTGCCTGATTCAGTTCTCTCAAGCACTTAAGGGGTAATAACTTCCAAGCGCTGATGTGCTCTTTATGGGAGCGATTACACTTAAAACCATCAAAGTGCTGATCTCCAGTGTTGATTTGTATCTTCTGCAAACTCTCCGTTAAAAAAGCTTACCTTGGAAATACACAGGTGACGATAAAGAGGTGCCTGGCAGTTTTGTTACACTAGTAGTAGCTCACTTTATGGAGCACAGTAAGACTTCGGTTTAATCTGACTGTTCTGCCCCAAAATTGTGGGCAGCAGCATTGAAGACCTGGGAAAACAAGAGCAGTTCCAAGTGCATGAAGAGTGAACCTGCTGCTCAGGTAGAGTTAGAAGCCCTCCTACCAAGGAAAGTAGAAAACGGCCATCGAGTAAAGCCTAACCATGCCCCATATTTAGCTGCTGAGCCAACAGCAGATGTTTTGTCCATTTAAAACGTTACGAATGTAGCCAGCTGACGGGAACCCAGAAGGTCTCGGTCTCCAACCTGTCAAAAGTTGTTTTAAGCTCACTGTAAGCTGTAGCGAGGTCATCGTTGACTATCACTTTATCGAAAAGGTGGCCGTACTGGCTCTCCATCACGTGGGCAGATTTAATCATTTCGTGAAAATCTTCTTCCTAGTAAGATCAGCGCAAGGCACAGTCAGCCCACAGCAACACCACATCATCTCACTCCGTGGTAAACGCAAAGCTACTTGCTTATTCCATCTCATCAGGAGATGGAAACTGAACTTTTAATTAAAAAAAATTATAGAAGTCACCATTACACGTGAGCTCAGAGAGCATTCTCACAAGTAGACTTTGCTCAACAGGCAATTCTTTCATCTCTCCCCTTGCAGTGACACAATTAGTCACTGCATGGTAATTACAGAGACATTTTCTGTTAGCAGCACCAGTGGAAAACGTTTCTGGCTGTTTATTTTGGCGATACGTTTAAAGTTTCATTACTTAAGTCTCAGCTTGCTATTAGCATACAATATATTACAGTGCAGCCTTTATTCTTTTTAGAGCTTGGTAGGAGCTGCCTTCCTACGCCTGGTCCGGCCTGGCTCAGGGGATTTCTCTTCATGTTTGGGGAGGGAACAAATCTTAGGAATTTCATTGCTTACTTAACTCTGAGGGATTAAACCCGTCCTAACTAAGCAAGGTCCTGAAGGTTGCTCTTAAGAATGAATCACAGAATCACGGAGTAGTCTGGGTTGGAAGGGACCTTTAAAGGCCATCTACTCCAACCCCCCTGCCATGGGCAGGGACGTCTTCAACTAGATGAGGTTGCTCAGGGCCCCCTCCAGCCTGACCTGGAATGTTTCCAGGGATGGGGCACGAACTCTTCTTATATTTTATATACCACAGACCGTATTCTTATAGCCATTATTTCCAAACTATTTCAAATGCAAAATTCTACACAGATACAGCCTGTGATTATATCTGTGACTCAGTCTGAAACAAAATCTAAAAAATCCTAAATAACATCTGAATGAGAGAAAATGATACACGCTGTAAATGCAGATAAAAGGTCTAACAATAACCAGCTTTGCTTTAGCTTCAATTACAATATGATTTCATTATATGTCAAGGAAGTAATTAAGTTACTGTTGGGTAATCTCACCAATATTTTTTTCTGATTATTGGCAAAAAGCAGCATTTGTTACTTGCTTTGATTTTTCTCCTTCTTTCTTAGGGTGACCACTTCTCTGTAACATTTTTAAAAACTCTTTCTTTTATCCACAAATATGGTCTTTTTATTAGAGTAGCATTTACTTTTTTAATTGATGCTTTAAATTTGGGCTTTCTTCTAAATTTAGACCAAATAACGCACTTGATAAAACAAGGAAATTCTTATACTTGAATAGAAACATCTAAGCCCACATGCGAATTTTTTTAAGGCAATCCACAGCATTATTTCTCATAAAAATATACTTGCATATTTCAATGACATAAAATCAGGGGACCACGGAAATATAAATAGCCATAAGCATATTAAACGATGAAAACACCACAGTAAATTTGTGATGCGAGAGAGGCTGGGAAACAAGCAGACACTACGTGTAAGCCCTGACAAGGACTGTTGATGACATCCAGTGATCACCTTTATTTTCAAGGTAAGCCACTACAGCAAAACTCTTAACAAGTTCTCGTGTTTTACCATGGCTATGTATACTTACTGTAAAGGGTTTTGCAGTTCCCTTATCGTCTTTACTTGAAATAATCTTGGCATTTCTTCTGGTCTCTCTCAAACGGTCAAGCGACGGAGGCTTTATAAATATAACAAATGGTTTAAATTCATATGTCCGTAAGTGTTTCACTGTCTGGGAAGAGGAAAGGTTTTAATTAATTAGTTGATTTTGCACAATGGAATTTACTGTAATAAAAGAAACTCTCCACTAACCAAAATAAGCCCATAAAGCACCTCTAGAAGGCTATTTTTCATTTACTGCCACCCCGCCCTGGTGACTGGCATTGATTCACAGAAGGAGAATTTTCAGGCGAATGGGAAGAAAACTCTCCATTCCCCCACATGCTGCTGGTGAAGCCCATCAGTCCGGCCAAGGCTGGGCTGGGCACTGCAGCGCCGCGGGCAGCGGGAGGATGGAGGGGAGGAAAAGCTCAACACATTTTAGCAGGAATAACACGTTCTGTACCCATGAAAAGTAGTGGGAAAAGGGAAAACGGTCGCAACAGGTCAATGATTTGTTCTCTTCAATACTGTGTCTGCACCACATAACTCCTGTTGCGCACTCTTCCTGAGTCACTCGAGTGATGCTACGTATGGAGTTAGAGAGAGGTATACAATTCTGACTGCACACAGGGTGAAACAGGGATGGGACGGCCAGCAGCTTTCTGTCCTCTTCACACTGCCAGGGCTCACAGGAAAACGCCATGTCGGAGAGCAGGATCCCAGGACGGCTCACAAGCCTGGGTCCCCAAGAGAGTTTACTGCTTCACTGGAAACCAGGGCCGTGCTGGACAGGCGGTGGTCTGGCAGAGCAGCCTGGCAGTATCAGCCCCAGGAGCCCCTTCCCAGCTCCCCTCCTCCCCTGCGCGGGGTCTGGCTTCCCCGGCTGCTCCCCGGCCAGCGCAGCCCCTGCCCCGCTCCTCGGGCACAGCCCCACCGCCAAACCTGCCCTGGCAACCGTTCACACGCCGCCAGGGTTCAGAAGTCACAGGCTGGCCACCCTTGGAGAAGAAATACTTTGGCTGG
Source organism: Dromas ardeola (assembly GCA_013398915.1). Classification (NCBI taxonomy): domain Eukaryota; kingdom Metazoa; phylum Chordata; class Aves; order Charadriiformes; family Dromadidae; genus Dromas; species Dromas ardeola. The sequence continues at coordinate 965,329 of VYZM01016691.1, read as the reverse complement.
CTTTAAACAAACTAGTCCAGCTCCTGGAAGCACTGTGGTTATTAGGAGCATAAAAATTCCCAGCGGAGCTGTTCAGCAGGGTTGAAAGACAAGGTCAATGCAAGAACAAATGGTTTAGAGAGGAATATTCTTAACAATTATCCAGCCAACATCACATTTAGCGCGTTCCTTGACTCGTGTCCACCCTGCATGGAAACCTTTTCCATGAACAGTCTGGTTAAACGTGTCAGAGTTGCTGGAACTGGGTGGTAGCTCAAAGCCGTTCTGAAATTGAAGTTTCGGAGAGAAACTCTAACCCAAATCAGCAGAAAGATGAATGGAAATATAGGAGCATTTTGTAATTAAATCTCTGGTATTATGCTGCAGGCTTTCAATTCACTTAATTACTAAGCTGAATACTTGCCAATATGTGTTGAAGTTTCCTTCCCCGCCTTCTTTTAGAGAGCCTTGCTGTGATAAAGGTACCCAGCAAGCCCACTCTACAGTCATTCAGTGTGGAATAAAATACACCTTTTTAGAAACATTTTTTTTCCTGGAATCCCAATATGCAATGCAGGGAGCTACGAGAGTCCAAAAGACGTGCTTACTTACATGAGGCTGCACATCCAACAGACAAACTTTGTTTTTAGCTAGAACGGATCGGACAGAGTCCAAACTGGTACCATAGTAGTTGTTCTTATACTCGCCGTACTCGATAAACCTGTGGCAGAAGGTGAAAACAACTGGAATCATTTCCATTTTCTCCAGAAAAAAACTTTATCAGTTTGGTTGGTGAGATCTAATTCAGGAGCAAAAATATTTTACTTTACATGAGAGTTTTACCATGTTTTATAAAGGAAATGCTGTCAAGTACTTCAGCATGTCAATTTTAAGAAATCTTCTACTTTACCACTCTCAAATCAGTAACACCTGCTTGTATTACAGTTAAAGAGAAAAAAGTACTGTAGTCCAACAGCCCACTAATGTTTTCCATCACCTCTTTTTCTGAACTAATGCAACGCAATAAAACAGTGGATAAGCTAAACAATAGAAACTACTGAAATTTCATTGCACACTACAGAATATCCAAATTCTCTGTCTCAGAAGAGGAGGAGGAGCGACGATGGTGCTAATGGAACCAAGGCGGCTGGTTATGTGCTATAAAAGTACAAGCGCTATTTGCCAAAAAAGCAAAGCACAGTTTGAAGTTTCAATAAAACCCGCAGCTTTGTGTCTAATACACTTTTGCCCTCTGAAACGCTGGGGGAGAATTTCAAGCGACGGTATTTTACAGGCTGCTGGAGAGCACGATGCTACCATTGTCTCCGTTTTCCTTTAATTTCTGGCAGGTTTACAGGCAGGGGCTTCACTGTAGATCTCTAAATTCAAAAGCAGAGGAAGTGCCTGGCCTGAAAGAGAGCAGAACTACGCAAACATTGACTCAGGCACGTTTGCAGCACTTCCCGGCCCCCCCTCCTCGAGCTGCAACGCTTTATTGCTATGGCAGATGATGCCCTGTTAAAAGACTGCTCCTTCATCCTGAACACCTACAACTTCAGTGTCTTCTGGATGAGCCAACGTACTGGAAATACTTGCAAGCTCAGAAACAGTTGTCTTTGCACATACTGCTTTTTTTCTCTGTGTTTTTGCCAGCTGCTTTGAACTGTTTATATATCAAAATGTAATTTTAGCACATCTTCAAATCACTGCAACTTATATCCACTTTGACTTATTATCTAAAATTACAAACAGTCCCATTTTATAACAAAGCCATTGTTTTAACTGCGGTTCTAGTTAAAATCTCTTCAACATACTTGTTATTCTGTACGTCTGTCTCAAACAAGTGCTTGGAAATGAAAATGTATTCGACACCGTCACTTTCTTGGCTTCTCCTTGGTCGGGTAGTATCTGCAGTTTCATTAAATAAAATAAAATAAAAAAAAATAAAAAAAAAAAAAAGAGGAAGAGATGCACAAACCAATATAATGCAAACCAGTTCAGGAAACACTGCGAAGCACACAACCCTTGTGCAATCCTAAGCGTAACGGTTCCCTCAGTTCTGACAAACATGAGGCCGCTCTGGGTCTGGGAGGCGGCACACAGGCACATGACAGGATTGAGTTTTAAAAGTGTGCAGGAAAAAAAAACCTACTGGCCAAGTATCAGATTATCATTTTTATTAACTAGTGGAAAAATCCAATAAAATGAGGATAGCTGAATAATAAAAGGAGCAGCAGTCCATAACAATTACCCCAACCTCGCCACTTGTTAAACTTATTAGCATACGAGACCATAAAGGGAAACAAAAGCTCACCAACCTGATTTATAAAACGTTACGTTCATTAACAACACTTGTAGCTACGGTATGTGAAGCATGACAGTAAAAAAATGGGGTGCGTGTTTTATGTTTTAATGCTTTTCTTTTTCTGGTGATCAAAAACAAATTCCTTTTTCTTTCAGTAGCCTTGTAGTATTTGCACATCTTTCCTTCGAGCACTAGGTACAAAGGTTTTGCTTATAAATGAAACTCATTTGTGGGGTTGCCACTTATGGATAGTGAACTCATTCCAAAGTCCTATTTAATACAAGTTGTATGTTACAGCATCCTGCGTGTACACAACCTGCTTGTTGTGTACATGGGAAACAGCGTCCTGAATGCCATTTGGTTTCACGCTCTTCGTAGGTTGACATGAAGAGGAACACGTCCAAGACAAGAACCCCCCAGTTCTCCCCTCAAGTCCTGACTTACTGAATTTCAGGGAGAGGGATTTCTTTACGTGTTTGTTTTAAATTATAACCACAAATTTGGAAGAGAAAAGAGAGAAGGCAGCTTGATGAATACTGGCAATTTTTAGAGAAATATTTTTGGGCAAATGATTGCATATGTTTCAGTGTGTTAAATATTTGGGAACATCTGGCTTATTTTGTTGTTGTTTTCAATACCCAGCTGAAGCAAATATGTGCAAATGAAATGACTTGCCAAAACCAAATGTATTCATCTTTCTACCTAGTAAACTCATTCGAATATATACTTTATAGAATACCTGTACTTGCAAAAACCTGTGGCAATATCTCCCAAACAGAGAACGTTTGACCCATATTTTTAAGGATCCCCATAGGAGGCACAACTACAAGTAGAAAGCAGAACAAGGAACGCAAGTCTTAACTAAAACTGTCAAGTCCTTAAAGAAACCCCAAAAAAGTCTTGTGGAAGTTAATACAGAACAATGTTATTCAAGCTATACAAAGTAACACTACCTGGTCAGACCGGGGGAAAGAGGGAAAAAAAAATAAATCCCAAAATCAACTTTTCTAAAGCTAATCAAAGGGATTTAATTAATTTATTCACAGGATTAAACTGCTTATCATCAGTCTTCATTTTTCAGCTTGTCTAATATAGAAAGGCCATTTTGCTGAAAGCAAGCATTGGTAACAGAGTAGGTTTCACTGCTTTACAGCCAAACCCAGGGTGTTCTTCAGCTGAGTTTCATTTACTAAGCCTCACTGACATCAATCACGTTAAACTCGTACTAAAAGTCTACTGCAATGCCTCTGAGCCAAAACGTCCTATCTGTTTAATCAATGCTACTTAAAATACAACCGCAGCAGCACTTTTAAAAATTAGAAAAGTAATTTGGATGCCAAGCATGCATTTAGGGACCCAAATTTGAAAGTGCCTTAAGGTAACGCAATAATAAAGGATAATAATGCAAGTATAGCATTAGGGGAATAGAAGTGTATTTTTACTTACGTGGCACTGTTACCCCGTAATGCTGGGTGTCACTGATCAGCAATTTCCGTTTAAGTTCATTCAGTCCAACCCCTACAGGACCTGAAAGAAAAAAATCGTGCTGTTTCCCAAGAGCCAGTTCTCTCTCATCTTCAGGTATAAGTAAGTACTCTCCGAGGTAAGACTACGTAGGATAGAGCTGTAATATACGGTGGCTTTTAATCGGAGTCATTTGGAAACGCCCATGGTTATAGCCTCTCCTAGAATATACAGCGCTGACAAATTTCAGGGGATGTAGTTGGCAGTTACTCTGCTCTGCCTTTACTACTGAGGAAAAATCAGTGTAAGAGTTGACAGCAAAGCCAGCTTTCTTTTCTCCAGCACCTACCCACAATACCCACCACCCTCAGCCCTACTGCAGACCCCCGCACCCTAACCTGCAGCTTTCCAGCACAAAAACTAGCTTGGCTCTTCATTTCGCCAGAACGTCCCCAACTCACAGACTGGAGGAGCCCAGCTGACATGTGCAAAGTCTCCCCCAAAGCCTCTGTGCTCCATGTGTCACGATGGCCTTCTCTTACTCCCTCCAGCTGCTGCGTCCCTTGTCTGCACCAGACTCGCCCGAGGAGCCCCGCTCCCACCTTCTCCCCATGCCCTGGGAGCACTGTGCTCCTTCCCGGCTGCAGGAACACCGCCCCGCCTCAGGCTGGCTCTAGCCGTCACCGTCCACCTTTTGACTGGGCCATGGTGACATCGCAGGGGGAGAGGAAGGAAGGGCAGCACTCCCCAGGTCACAACCCCTGCAGGATGTTTGGGTTTCTTTCTTTCTTTCTTGTTGATTTTCTTTTAAACTATGCTCGTCTCCTGCCTGCTGTCTGAACTGGTCCAAAGCAAATGTTTCCTTCTTCACACGGCTGCCAGAGAGAGACCACCCTTGGAAAGAGGATGGCAGGAAGACTGCACAAAACTTTTTTTTGACCCGTCTCCTCCACCTCCATTTGAGTACTACTGTCCTAGGAGCTACCGAGCTTCCTCTTGTTTTTCAGGTTGTCCCTAACTCTCAGCCATTTGCCAGTGGTGCTTTAGGTCTCAGTGAGGGCGCTCTGTCACGGGAGGTCTCAAAGGCTCCACAGGCAGTCGCTGCCTGTCCCCAGGAGCCCTTCGCATGGGGCTCCAGCCTGCCTGGCCCCTCTGGTGGTGGGGCCGTGGTGTCGTGTGTGTGTGTGTGTGGAGGGAGCTCAGCTCTGCGTGCTCCTACATCTTATATATAAGATGCCACGGTGCAGTGGCTTCATTTCTGCAGAGCCAGGTCAACAGCAGAACGCAGAGGAGAGCGAGTCATTGGAACCACATCCCAAATAATACAAAGATAATGCATGTGGTTTTAAGGAAAATTCTTGCTCTTCTAGTAAAAGTGATACATTAATGCATGGAGTGCTTTTCAGACATCAGAAATACAAAACCTAATGAACATTTTAATGAAATAGTGCTATGTTGGTTAATTACTAGCAAGAGTCTGGTATCAACAAGCAAAGATTGATGCTTCAGCACCTTCAGGTGCCTATCTGTAAAAACAACCATCAGCCCTGTCCGAAGTTAGAAACACACAATGATGAAAAGCAAATGCCTGCTGCTTTGCTACTATCCCCGGACTATGGTCTCTCTGTAAAATCTTAGGGTTTCTGCATTTATAATTTTTATATGTTTACTTAAGTTAAACACACAACTACATTTCAAGCTCCTTCTCTGACCCGCCTGTAAATTAATCTATCAGTATGTATAAATGTTTATTTAATATGGTGTACAGCAGCCTCTACTGGTGCATGTCTGCAGAGGAAAGCAATGTGTCATGTAGATAATGGCATTTCTTTTGTTCTTATTTTTTTAAAAAACATTTTTCCTTTTTTAATAGTATGGCTATTTAAGGCAAATATGGATTTTTATAGGAAAAGTAATTAAAATTCTCAGTATATCCTAGCAAAGTAGAAGCAAGTGGAATTCAGATTAAAAAAAAAAAATGGTTTTCTTTTCAAGCAAAAGATTTTCCCCATCAAATCTACACAAATATTATTTCCTCTGTCTACACGTTGTCAAATCAACATTATGCTTTTAGCACTATTTATATATAAAGAATCCAGGCTTCACTTCCTGCAACAGATGCTCTGGAAACTTAGATCAAATCTGTTTCCAGACCACAACCTCACTATTACTCTGTCTGCCCTTACACATTACCATTTTAAAATCATCTTTAAATTTAACTACTGGAAGGTGTAGATTCTTCTTTTTCAGTGCTGTCTTCGCGGAATTCTCCTAACTGTAGCATATGGACGCTGGAGGCTGATTCCTAATTAGCAATGCCAGCCATTATGCTGATTTTCACACTGTATCTCCCAAGTGCAAGGTACACTTCTATTCTAAATATTCTTTTCATTTTGATGCAACACAGAAAGGTGATGGTTTCTAATAATGATGAACCTGAACATGATTTGAACTCAAGAAGAGAATTAAGCATCAGGATTGAAAAGGACAATCCAGATTCTTGTAGTAAAATGCCAGGTATGTGGGATCCATGACTGTAGCATAGTTTTGGTTTACTATAAATCACCCCAGGCAGCAATATTTAGAGTTATGGTGTCAGATTTAGAGATATTTTGTTGTTTGGGTTTTTTTTAAGGAACATTTATGTTGCTTGCTGTTGCCTGTTGAATCACATAAGATAAGCAATGGTCAAATCTTGCACAAATGGGCTGTATTGCCTACCTCACCTTATTGAGGGGCACTTGCAGAACTAAACCACCAATCATTAAAAATTGCATTAAATTTTGCCCCATTCAGACATGTCTGTAGAAAGCTTAAGAAACTGTTTGATGTAAATCCATGTCTCAGAAGGATTAACCCAACCAGCCATTCTCCGCCCACAGACACATACTGACCTCCCAGAACTCTATCTGAAAGAAAAAAAGAAAAAGAAAAAAAAGGAAGTGGTCTTTCAGAAAAGGTTTTGGGAGTTAGGTGAGAACATCCCTGCTGGGATCATAAAGACCCCGTAGAAAACGTGGCTTGACAGAGGTTCTGTGGCTCAGTTATTCCTTCTCTAGTACAACTGATCACTATTGATCACTATAATGCAACGCCTGCACATGCATATCCAACTGTAACTCAATGAGATACGCGGTAGGAAAGCAGAACCTCATTTTTTTGTGTTACAGTAAATTACAACTAGAAGTGGGAGCCTACTTCTAGATTTGCTGTTCACTGAAGCAAGATCAGTGATTTTATACCGCTGTTCTCACGGGCAAGGCTAGCCAATATATTGCAGCCTACGTATGCATTCCTGAGCCATGCTGACCTACCCATGCCTTCAACCAGGAAGGTTCAACGAAGACAGCAATTCTACATCTCTTTTGTTATTGTCCTGATGGTGTATGGCCATGGTAGGCCATTTCTTGAACTACTGCTGTAGATCTAGTAAGTCTCTGCAGTCCACTATTGAACACATGTTAAAGGTGAGTCAGGAGGTGTAGAAAGCTAGAAGCCACTTCCATTTCATCCTCCCCGGCTCTGAGACAGACCTGGCCTCCACATAGCTCCTTCATGATAAAACCAGAGGTGATGGATTTTTTTTTTTAAATGTAAGCAATATAACAATAGAGAACATTTCCAGTCCCAGATTCTTTCTCTTCGCAGTGGTGACCAGAAGGACACCATTGTGGGGAGTACTGGCAGCCTAATTCAGAGACAGAGAGCCTTTTCTGATTGTCTCACACACCAATAATAACTGTTCCTTTGTGGTTACACACCTCTGGTCCTTGCTTCCACCACTGCCCACTCAGGACAGACGCATCACCGTGGGTGACCGCGGCACCCGAAAGGCTTTGCACGCCTGTGGTGGTAACCCTGCACGCACATACCTGCGTGGGGACACGCTCATGGCTTGTAACTGCTGACCTTGCTTCATCCTCGCACTGCCCCTTAAGAAAGCTCTGACTTTGCTGATACTACACTGTGTAAAGTTATATTATGTGGCACATTCATTCTGACTCTTCGGCAGTAAAATTTGTGCTAGCCTGGCCCTCACAGTTACTGAAGCAGAAGCCTTTGTGAGCAGGACCTCATTAATGTAAATGAAAATTCTAGTGCTAAGTAATACGTTTCATATTAAAATATTCTGCCTTTGCCCGATAGGGCTGCAAGGTATCATGCTTAGGATGCAGGATGTATATCTGAAGAAAGACTTCAAGGATTTGTTGGCAGCCTGGGAACAGTAAGTTACCAGAAGACGACTGGTGACGTGATATCGGATAATTTTGTTTTTAACAGACTCATCATATTTATAACAACTAAAAGCACAGCAGAAGCATCTGCATCATTACCGCTTCAGATGATCTGTTATTTTAGCCCCAAGGATATGCAGGACTTTATTGATGAACCTACATTTGCAGACAAGGTAAAATCTTGACAAACTAATATCTCTAGCTGAACTTGAGACTAGTATATATCACACTACAGGGCGCTAAAAATTACTGTGTATGCGATTTGCATTCTGTAAATTAGACTAGACCAATTTAAAATGAAGACAAAAGAAATTTTCACTTCAAAGTTGTCAAACTCCCTCCCCCTAAAAAAGGGCAAAACAAACCCTAAAAAAGCCTTCCAGCAGTAAATTATACATTTAGGCCTAGCAAAACTCAACAGACATTTAATGCCCCCACCAATTACAGCTATAAATTAATTATCTGTCCCTTTGTTTCCCGGTACTAATATCCCAATTATAGTCGACGGATTATATTGAAGGCTGCTACTGGCAGACAAAAAGCTTTTTAGATGTGTTCGCTTCTACTATACCTGCATTGCTTAGCTCTGCTAGTTTTTCCACATTTTGCCCAAGACATTTTTATGGTATTGGCCAGACTTAAGCTGCTCTTAATATCCAGAGAAAAACATTAGAATTACTGAAGTCTGCAATAAATTTCTGAACTGCTTTTGTTACTGAAAAAGCACACTTTCTTCATTTGATTTATTACAACAAAAATCAAATGAAATCTCTAGGTATTCCTTAGATCAGACATATGCAATTTGTTATAAAAAGTCTACTTATCGCACTTTTGCACTGCACTCTGTTGATGTAAGTGTAAAATCAACTCAACCATGTTATTACTTGTTGTATATAGCCCACAATCTCACAGTGATCACACTAGTAGGTGGCTGAATTTTAGTGCTCGAGAGTGACAAAACTGTTTATTAAAAACTAAATTTAATGTTCCCTTGGATATGAGCGATATAAAAACACAGCTACTCAACAGTTCGTAACAGTCCCTGATAGAGGGTTGTATTTCTCTGCTCTGCTGCTTTCAGAATGGAGGAAACTTTACTAATGAAGCATCAACCTATGTGCCACTGCAAAAGAAACAATAAGCAATGAGACATTACTCATCGGTACTCCAATGGTTACCTTCAAAAAATTTAAGATTACTTTCTCTTTTTTTAGGAAGCTGAAGCAATGCATTTTGGTTAGATAATAAATTCTGTGGAGAACCCACGGCAGTGACAGATTATAGAAGAGCACAAAACTGACTAAGGAGGACATCTTGAGCCTTCTGCAGCTATGTTTACAGCTGTTCTTGGCCTACAGAAGTCCATCTCTCATCCACCTTTCCCTCTATTGTCTGTTTACTTATTCTAACACAGTAGATGGCTTTGTTTCCTTCCACTGTCTTGGCTGACCACAGGTATTTATTCCGTTCTTTTTTTCTTCCTTTTTCCACATTGATATATCGATTGATCTCTACTAGCAGAACACCAAATTAATTCTTTTGAGTTTTAGTACAGCTTGACTGCCAGGTGCCGATTAGTAACCACAGTAGCTATATTTTAATGTCATCTCCTTTTGTTTTAGCAAGGCTTTAAACATGGTTTCCTAGGGCATCCTTATATGCAAGTTGGGACATCCTGCCTAGATGGGTGGATAGGGGCAAAACTGGATGGGCGATCATGTTCAAAGGGTAGGGGTTGTTGGTCTGTACTCTACTGGGCGACTGATTACAAGTGGAGTTCCTCAGGGGTCCGCCCTCAGGAACACTCTGTTTAATATCTGTATCAATAACCTGGAGAAGACCACAGAATGGGCCCTCATCAAGTTTGCAGATGCCAAAGTAGGTGATACAAGTGAGTTGCTCAAGGCCAGGGTTTCCATTCAGAGGAACCTTAATATGCTACAGGCATGGGCTGGCAGAACTTTGTGAAATTTGATGAGGACAAATACAAAGTCCTGCATCTGGGATAGACCAAGCCCCACAGCAGTACACGCTGGGTACTGACTGGCTGGGCAGCAGCCTGGATAAAAAAGACCTGGGGGTCCAGGTGGGCAGTGAGCATGAGTCCACAGCACACGCTGGCAGCAATGAAGGCTAACAGAAGACTGGGCTGCATCAGCAGAGCCTAGCCCATAGACAGAGGGAAATGATTCTTCCCCGTTACTCATCACTCGTTAGACCCTGTGAGACTCTGTGAACTTAGAGATATGGTTTAGTGATGGCTTTTGTCAGTGTTAGGTTGATGGTTGGACTCAATGATCTGAAAGATCCCTTCCAACCTAGATAATTCTATGATTCTAGGATTCTATGAATACTCTGTCCCCAGTGGGCCCTGCACTACAAGACAGATGTTGATAAACCGGAGCAAAGCCAGCGGAGGGCCTCCAAGATGGTCGGGAGCTGAAGCACAAGACCTGGAGGAGAGACTGAGGGAACTGGGCTTGTCTAGCTCAGAGAAGAGATGGCTCCAGGGGGACCTACCAGCACCCCTCTGATACCCATTGAGAAGATGGAGGCCACCTCTTTCCTGAGGCGTGTGGTGCGAAGACAAGAGAAGACATGGTGGGAAGACAGGTTCCCAGAGCTGTCATCAGAAATCTGCTCTGAATTCTGTGTTAATCCTGCTGAGTGGGAGGCTGGACCAGGTGACCTCCTGAGATCCCTTTCAATCTAAATGATTTTGTGGTCAGCATTGTGCTGATAGTCAGTCCTCTGTTTTACCCGTTCAAAAATAAAGAAAACAACTTACCAACCAAAACTACAAGCCTGTATTTGTCATTAGGCTGTCGTCTATATTTTGCAACTTCTTCATATGTTGGGATATCTGCTGTATCATACTGATCACTCTTCTTGCATTCATACATAGATTTGTTTGTTTTTTTATCTTTTCTGCTAAGACGAAAGCTTCTTCTAAAACCAGCTGCAATAAGAACAGGATTTTTTCAAAATAAGAAAATAAGTCATCTCAAAGTATTTGAGAACAGTCTCTTCCAAACATTAGAGGATTGGTGCATGGAATAAAAAAATAGATTGTATGTTTAATAAGCCAGGTCATTAAAGCAATATTTTCCCACAGTTTTAAACTATATCAGGTGCCTATTTAAACTGCAAAATTAAGATTATCAATAAAATTGTAACAGTAGCAACAACAAGCTATAAAATATAATAACAATAAGTTGTTAACATATTTAGTTAATTCGAGTGTCTTATACATTAGTGTATATATACACAAGAAATTCAGGCAGCCTGGACTCTCATACCACACTTAATGCATTTCTGTTAAATCATCATGGCACACAGATATCAAATACAACATATGGTAGAAACACATCTGGTGTTGAAAGGGTTAATGAGAATTAACTCCTTGAACATTTTTTTTTTTGCTTAGCTCCATGCTGATAGCATAAAAAAGTGCACAAAACTTTTCCTGAAGATGTTTAAAAGTAAACCCAAACACTGTTAGTTAAATTCCAAAACACCATGAAACATCTTAGACAATACAGTACCCATATTACGGATATGTTAGCATGAAATTAAAAGTTAATATTCCTATTAAATTTGTGTTTACAATTGCATCAACAGTGTGAATTCTACAGCGCCTACTAGAAGACTTGAAATTTCACATAGCTTTTAAGTACTATCAGAGAGATAATCATAGGCATTTTCAAGCAGAACAGCATAAAAAACCCCTTCTACACTATATGTTAAAAACCAGTTTACTCCTCTGTTAATGATTACTTTACAGTTTTTCAAATAAACCCTCTACATTGCATTATATTACATTTTACTGGTATCCCTATGGCACCACTTTTGTTCTAGAAGGAACTACAGGAAGGACTGCAAAGCTTATTTCATTATTTGGGGGTAATAAAGTAAAACACAAACTACACTTTAAATACTGGAAAAATCCCAACACCCTTTTTTCCACCCCCCCAGAACATTTCATAGGACAGTAAACACGTGTAAACTTTTAGTGACCCCAGATTTTTCAGCAATATGTTTTCATAAACTTGTAAAAGCACTTATGTTTAGGTGTTTGAGAAGTAATCACATTACAATTTTTTGTTCAAAGGCAAATTCAAGACTCAGTTCTGCAAATATTTATAACCAGATCTGAAGCGAAATCCTGTAAGGCTTAGTTACAGGCTTAGCATTTTGCACACACACAGTTCCACTTAGAGTAAATCCTTGCAGAACCTGGATCACAGAGGATGTTAACGGAGTTATTTTACTGGCGTGAGCCCCTATACCTACGGGAATCTACAACACATGCAGACACACACAAAAAGGGAAGAAAAATTTCTTTGAGAACACAGTGATGTCGACTCATTCACATTCAAAATATCAATAAGTAAAATGAAAGTCAATGAGAAGGTGAGGAGCTGGCATCCTCAAACCAGGACAACAGAAAAGGATGGTGACATTTCCGTTCTCCAATGAGAAGGACATGGGCTGAGATAGAAAAGGGACCAAAATATGAGATATGAAAACATAATGAAATAAACCGAGTTATGTTATTATTTAAAGAACACTAACACTGAGGTGACTGCAGCCAGGAAAGCCCTGTCGGAGTGATGACAGCAGTGAGCGCACACCCAAGGAAGGGCCCGGGAGATCTTGTCTGCCCCAGGGTGAAGTCCGTCATGACATGAGGATGATTTCTTGCTACATAACTACACCTAACCATAAAGGCAGTTACATAAAGAAACGTTAAAAGTAACATTGTCAATGCCGACACATGAAGTGAAGTTTCCTGAAGCTTCATCTAAAAGGCTCCATATTTTTTAAAAAAAAATCAGTTGCCCTAAATGCAAGCTTAAAATGGTTCTGATTTTTTTTCTGATAATCATTTTATGGGGAGGGGAAAAAAAAAAGAAAGAAAAAGAAAGAATAATTCTTCACCGTCCGCTACTAAATGGTTTACAGAATAAAGAGCTTTGTCACAAAAACCAGAATCTACATATCTGGAAAAGGTAAAAAGTAAGGGTAGCGATCAAATGAAGCTAATCAACCGTCTCCATTCCAGCTTGGTGTTGACCTTACAAATACCAAGAGCTCTGGGCCTCTGCGTAGCTGTCTCAGAGCACCATTACCAACAGCTTCTTAACCTCGGCTTACATGTCCAACTGCGGAATCTTTAGGAAAAACGTCCTTTCTGCAAAATCTTCATATCATGTAATCTCTGGTGTTGGGTTTTAGTACGACCAATTGTAACTTATTCCTCTTTCTCCATCCATTTTATTCAGATTTCATTATCAAACTACCCAGCAGTGCGTTATTTAAGAATTTTCATTCCTCCTTCTCGCAAAAGAGGAAAAAAAACCAGATTTTTTTTTTTGTATCAAATAGGAGAAAATCTTTCAGTGCTGTCTTCAGGCTGATTCATCCCTTGTCACTTTTACAGGCTGCATATAAAGCATCACAAAGACTCAGGTGATGCGGTTCCACTGCTAACATGGGTTTCCTTGATTAAAACAGTTGGTATTTCTGTGACCGAAACTCACTGGTCAAATGAAAATAGTAATACTGTCCTGTATATTAAGAAGGTTCACCAACAAGTTCACCTAGGACTTAGACATTACAGAAAAGCTGTTATATTAATTAAAAAGAACAAACAAACACGTGAGCCAGAGATAACGAAGCAGATCTCCAGTGTGGCTGATTTCTCTGCAGTGTGCTGGTGAAGACACTCTGTAAAACTACCGAATATTAAAACCCTGTGATACGCTGACTGCCTTGCCACTTTAAGACTACTGTGAATTTGAAAGTTGTTTTAACTGTTCCTCACAGCACATCTGAATAGCCCTATAGGGAAACCCAAGAAAGTTTTCAAAACCAAGGAAAACGTACAATACGGAGAGAAAGGATGAGACTGTTTCAAATATATCCAACATTTTTATGATACTGCTACTGCATTCCTGGAAACATGATTCTCCCTCCCTCACATCTGCCATTATATATCCTCGCATATGCAGCTTAGCTTTACTACCTTCAGAAGCTGTTTTATAAAGAAGCATTAATAAATATTTTTTATTGAACTCTGCATTTATAATTGCACTATAAGTTGGGCAGCTATGACTGTGCAAAAAGATTAAGCTGAACTGAAAGAACGACATACATGCAAGGAATAAAAACATTTATGAACAAGCAAAAATATTCTGTTAATGCTTGCATATTTTACAGTTTAGGAAAGATAAAAATGAACTTCATATATTTAAATTAACAATAAAGCATTATTAAAAATATAGTGAAAATCACAATGGAAAAACAAAATCAATATTGATATGCAATAGAAAAGTAAAGTTTCTATAAAATGATTAAGCTTGAAAGTAAATTGCTATAAAGAACAAAGGGGAAAAGCACTGCTTGCCCAGAGTATTTGATAATATAAACCTCAATGAATATGGAAGCAGCTGCAGGCTATACTGTCTGTGGAATATGGATATCAGCAGAGATTAACCTGTTGCCAAGTATGCAGACTATAAAATAAAAGGGGGAAATTCTGCCACAAAAGCAACATAAAATTCTGAACATTGAGAAGCTTGCACCAGCTCCCTGGGTTCAGCTACACGACTAGACGCCTACTGAACATGCAAACCCATAAACTACTGCTGGAATGTAACAGTTTGGTGAAATAAGAACAGTCGCTGGGAAGAAAATATGAAGAACAAATGTTCTCAAATGACAAATATCTCCAAACCTTATAACATTTCTCAACAGGAAATAAAAATCAAAGGCTGCTACTAATAAACTTGATTAAGGCCCAACAACAACCCATGAGAACCTACTTATATCTCTAAGAAAAAGAATAAAAAAAACCCTAGCAGAAAAGTGTGATTATTCTTTTAACCGCTAGCAATATACAATTGGTCATCTCAGAACAACATTCTTACGTTTACACAGAGAAATCCACTTGGACCTCACCCATAAATCCAAACTGAAAACAGGCAATGCATCAACCTGTCTCTCCTAAAATATTTTAAAAGGATGATGATGATGTATAAAACAGTGCTTATTTAGATTTAATTATATAATTCTAAAGAAGAAGTGAACAAAAGACTGCAACTATGTTGTGTGAATTTAAATCCAAATATATTCATGAAAGTAGGAAGTTAGTTAATTTCTCAAATTCAGAGAAATTACACTAACAGGAAATATTATAATTTAAACTCACCTATGCTTCATAAATTCACCAGTAAGGCTCCAGGTTGCTATGACGCACTTACACATGCTTTTGTTAATTTTCATTCATTAAAACAAGCGCTTAAGTATGTGTTTAAATTATGTATATTCTTTGCTGAATTTAGTCTCATCTTAAAGAACAGAAACCTTATAGCGAACAAATGCTGTTTATGTCTAAATGCATTTGCAAGTACTTTTTGTATTCGTATTACCGACAAAAGCAAGTTTGGTACCATAGTCATTATCTAGGTTTGTATGAATACAGTATTTTTAGTAGATCTTTCTGGATTTTTCTTTCCCCCCAAATATTGGGATTTTTTTATACTGGCTCATACGCCGAGTATTTCTATTGTTACACAGGAACTGCACAAACACAGAGCAGACTTCTTACTCTGCTTGCTTCTGGACTGATTCCCAGCTTGCACATTTAGACAGGGTTAATAAAAATTTAGATTATGTCTGGATTTTTAAGACAAAATTGAGAATAGTAAACAGATGATATTCATCTATATTTACTGTATGTTCATAAAGGTTCAAGTAATGTAACTAGAATTTAAGCTTGGCAAAGGCAAACTCCTAATGTTCTCTCCAGCAATTCCTCAGGAAATTACTGCAGAAACATACAATACTATACCGTGACTTAAATATTAGAATTTGGTGAAAAATCATGAAATTCATCTGAGTTACTTCAGAGGGGAGGGTTCAAATTAATAGCAGCATAACCTTGGACATAAAAGATCTGACCCCAGATGGTACAGACTTTCTGCTTTCTGAAAGCTGCCTCTTCTGTTGCTCTTCATGACCACCTTGTGTGTGTCTAAAGTGCATACGCTTTCAGAGAGGATCAGATGTTCACAGAATATCCTGGTTAACAGATTGAAATGCCAAAAAATACAGTGCCCTAAACGCATAAAGAGCCATAAAATAGACTGAAAATTCATGAATTGATATTAGAATTGGTGTAGTTGACTTGATGTGATTACATACTATCAAAAGCAGCATGAAACATGACTTGGTCATTTTGATTTTAGGAAGTAACCGGTGTATCCATACTTTGAAAAATGTTTCTAGAATTGACACATACGAATGATTGACCACACTTCAACCTACCTCATACTAACTGCTCATATGTGTGAATATAACCTGCTGTAAACGCAAGGTAATACAGGTCAGCTCCTTCACCAGTGGTTAAGCTAATTCAGACTCCCTTGCTCTTGTAACAGCTTACAACATATAGACAGGCATTTAATTGGGTGTCACTAAAACACCCTGAACTTGTTGGTGTGACCCAAGCCCTTCAGCGACAGTGTTTTAGGTTGTGTTTCCAGTGTAGTACGTTTAATCAAGACTTTGTGTTTTAAAAATGAAGAGACTTGCCTAGAAATTCCTAGTTACTTAGTAATTAAGGACTGCCATAAATGTCTATAATTTTTCAAGAATATGCACATTCAGAAAAATTGAGATGCTCAGGATTCACTCCAAAAAACAGTTCTGCAAAACACAGGTTGACATTCACAATAAGCTGTTTTCAAAAATCAGACATATTTGTTTTCCCACTCTCAAAAAAACAACAGGCAGGAAAAAAAGTATTTTTGAAGGCCTTCACTACCCTTGGGATTGAAGGAATATATAGTCAGACCACTGGAAAAGAAAGAGGCCCCTCCCAAGCAGGAAGGTAGACTGCAGCAGGTAGAGACGGTATTGGCTTCCCTGTACCTAACAGAGGGTTTATAAATTGTCTTTGCCTAGGACTCCTTTACCTTACAGATTATCAGAGTTTTATACCTTGCACAGCACACAGGCAAAAGTTTTGTGTCCTCCCTGCAGCTGGTCAACAAGTTTTGTTCAAATTATTACACGTTAGGCAGTAGCTTTTTTTCCAGCCCAGAAAGTTATTCCACAGCAGTTTGTTCCTTGAGAAAATACATCTGAAAAATAATTTAGGAGGAAAGCAACCCTAAGTGTGTCTGAATAGGATTGGGCTCCTAATGTTTTGTGAAACACGGAGACGCTGGAGTGCATGAGACAGTTCGAATTACAAATCACTGTGTCCTGTTACCATGTAAAAGAATGGTAACATCAGCTTTCAAAAGCCTACCTGCTTGATCTTGAGAGAGGATAATTTTTAATAAACAATTCTTAGTGAAGAGCTCCAAGGAACCTCTAATTTCTAAACCAAATAGCTGATTATTTACAACCAGTGAACATACTTGCGTTCTTACCCCAAAACTGGCCCTAACCTTAGACAAGTCTTTTTTTTCTCCCTGTTGTTCTGTCTTCTGGCTCTCCCCGTCGACACCTCACTTCCAACAGCACAGACCCAGCATGAGAAGGCTGAAGGTACCATCTCTGGACTGATGGCCGCACTCCACTGTGTGGAAGCTCTCAAGAGATAAACCATTACCCGCACTGTACAACTGTACTCCAATAATTTTTGTAAAGTTTTGCATAAGTAAACTACATTCCACCTTGATTTTTCATTCTTTGCATCTGGGACAACAGCAGCTTCTTCCACAAGAAATCTCCCTCCTAGGTGATCGAGCCTTTTTGGCAACTGTAGACCAAAACTGAAGTTTCACTGAGAAAACTGAAGTTTCACAGCACCAAGAAAAGCCGGATTCTGTTTTTCCACCTCCATTCTGAAATAAAATATCAGCCCACTAAGATCTGATTGCGAAACCATGATCTTGAGAATTCACGCAATCTGTATTTGCAGACAGAAAGAAAAGGACTGGGGGGGGGAGGGGGATGGGAAAAACGATCTTTTCTGTTTCAAAAAGAAGATTTGATAAGGAAAATGCCGTTCATCTGGAGTCACATCCAAAGTATCGTTTTTCTAAGTTCACTTCAATCTCTCAATACAATTACAATTCAACATTAATTTAGTTGATTAACTAACAAAGATAAGAAGTTTATTTTCAGCCTGATCAGACGACCATTAGTTCCACAAATACGTGATGAAATGATACCACAGTAAAGTTTTGGAAAGAGGTCAAAGTTCTTTCAGTCATGTAGTTTGTGTGTTCCTGGTGTAGTTTATATACTACACTTTAAAGCAGTATAGTGCAATATGAAAACCATCTCTAATTTACAGTACTGGTCTAGGGCGTTTCGGTGAGCCCAGTGGCTTGGATGCACTAAAGCACTTTGACAAGTTTCTTCCCATTCCTCTTGTAGTAGGAGGATGAAAGCCTTGGGAAAAGGGCTGGTTGCCACAAAATCCACTCCAGCCAGCCTTCAGCTGGCAGGAATTCTGGACAGTTTCAACTAAAATATTTTTACATAGCTTTTAAAATGGCACAAATTAAAAAGTTGAACCATATCATGGAACATTCACCTTTTTTAAATGTTACTTTTGTTTGAAACTTGGAATCTTGAAGCTGAATCCAAAGGACTCCTTCCCCTCCTTTTCCCCCCTCCCCGCAATGATGCATTGAGCTCAGACTAGCTTTAAAGCTAAATTTAAGCTACTGAGTTATTATGACTTATTTCATTTTGTAATGTGGAAAAAGAACTGGTGCCTGCAAATTTGCTCTGTACTCTCACTGAATCCTCCCACAATTGTTAGACAGACACGTACAAAGAAAGTAAGTGTAAGCAAAACTTAGATAAAACCTTGAAAGTTGAAAGTGTGTCTTTAAAGACTTACTCAAACATTTCACAATACAGTAACCTTTTTGTTTCGTTAAACACATCGCTTACTTAATGTACTTTAAAAGTCAACGCTTTCCCAAATTTATATATATTTTTTATTTTGACTTAAAAATCAAACCAGTATTTTAGTAGCTTATGTTTAACCAGATAAAGGCATACACTACATAAACCCTTTATGTCAAATCCAATGAGCCATTTTTAAAACCTTAATATTCATGCTTGTCTCATGCAGAGTAAGGACATTTATATGCAGATTACCCCCAAAAGCAAAGTGGACACAGTAGTTCCAGGGAAAAGAAGCTGAAAGAAAGGAAGAAATTGTCTTTTGTAACCAATTGCTCACCTAGATAGGATCCACTGTTGTGACCAGCACATTCAGCATCTTCTGGACGAAGGGTAAAAGCATACAGAATAAGAGCCAAGAAATAAAGCAGAACAGTTAGAAGCCCAGCAAAAAATACAGAAGAAATTACTTAAAAAATGACAACTGTACAAAGCATAGCATTAAAAAGCCTTCAATAAGCCATTTTCTTAAAAACATAAAACAACATTTATTGTTTTATATTTTAGCTGGAGATATTCTGGAATTTTGCAGCATGCACACTGATCTTTTTACCTTTTCAAGCAAGAATTGTGATGACAGCAAACATTCTAAAAAGAATTCTAACACTGTATTATTCACACTATCAGTTAATAGAAAATATGATGCCACTTAAAAGAAAGCAAAACGTATCTGAAGTAAATCAAGCTTTTTTCGTAAATTATACATTATCAGACTTAAGATTTAAGTTTTGGCTCAGTGGATTAGACAGAAAGGTTTTTGATCAAAAACACATCCTCTCATTTGATATAAAATAGCTATAATGTATATTTTAACATGCCAGAGGCCCTTTGATCAAAAATATGAGCTACAATTTCTAATGCCTTTATAAACAAAGGCCTCTTAAGTAAAAAAAAAAAAAATTACAAGAGATCAGCTGCTATTACTTTAACATATGCTGCAAGCATAACAGTAACCGGCTATACTCAGAGGGAAAACAGTAAGGATGATACTACATGGATGAATTTTCAACCACCTCAGAGAAATACTTCATCAGTATTAATTAGAAACGCAAGACCTCTCATGGCCATGTAATTAAGTCGGAACAATCTCCTTTCAACCCAGCCCACCCAAGTTTTGCTAATATTATTTTATGATACTACTTTTCTACACATATCTTCTAAAAGTTCGAGAGAGAGAGAGAGAGAGAGAGAAAGCAGTTTAAAACAATAGTTCAAATTACTGATCTTTACATGAAGCAACTAGGTATATTCCAGTACTTTTATCTACTTTTAAAAAATGACTGAATGTATTTGGTGGCAATATAAAAGCATTTTATGTATAACATGTCTTAGAAACCTTGGACTATATTCAATTTAATTCTAAACACATGTTCTCTAAATAAAATTATTGGGCTATGCAGGGAAACTTTTGTACATGTACCTTCAATTTCCTCTGAGAAGCACAAAGGAGAAATAGGAAAGGAAATCATTAAATGGAGTGAAAACATAACTTAAGAAAGAAAAGTTAAATTGAAGAAGAAAAATGCACCTACCACACTCAACCGCTTCCTCATCTTAGAACAGCCAAAAAAACAAAGTATTATTGTTTAATACTTCATAAATAGGAAGAAATTTAGCTCTGTAAGCTACTCTAAAATCCTCTTGATAGCACCTATTATATTGAGGCATATACCAACATACCAGCACTGAATTTAACTTACATTTTTAACTACACTCAGTTAGAAAAGGACCTAAAAAGACATTGAAATATTATGTTCACTTTCAGTTTCCTATATGAGATTCCTTCACTATTCATTTGGTAGCAATGACCTTTCCCAGTTTTCATGGAAGATGTCTTTGATATTAAAGGCAAAGTTTATTAATTCCATTTAATCAGTCTTAACCTAGAATTTCTAAGAACCACTACCATGAACATGATCTCAGTATTTTTCTGCACTTACAGTAACAGCTGCTACTGCCCTTGGAGCTGGGTTTTGGAGAGGTTTTTGAATTTTTTTTGAATGTATATACTTGTAGCTGAAAAAACGCCGAAAGAATTTATACACTCTTGTCATTTTTTCTCTGACACTATCCTAATATAACAGATCTACTCAAGGCTTTCTGCTTACATCTAGTAAGTCAATAAATTTCTGCATCCTTGATAGTGGAACACGTACAGTTTTACAATCATCTTTGGGCTTTTACAGAAAAGCAAGATATATATAATGAATTTTTGTTCACAGATATTATATACTAACATCTAGATTTATACAGAGATTTTACAACCTACATCTCATTCAAATTTCCTTTGGAATCTGGACAAATATGCCTAAAATATAAATATTTCAAAGAGTTTCTATGAAGCATGTCTTTCCTCGGAATGTGAAGAAATTATTCAAGAGATATTTTACAATCTTTCATGCGTAACTGATGTACCAAACAAAGGTGAGGTCAAAACCCTCCTGCCTATCTGATTACACGGAAAAGCTTTTCCCATTTCGTGCCATGAAATGGATAGAAGAGTCTTTTCTGCCGGGGGAAGAATACTGTTTTGCAGAACCATTTCTTGGTATCTTTTTTCTTGAGGACTTATGTTTTAAAATACTAATTTGGAAGACTTCTCTGAATCCTATTTAAAGTTAATTTCTACACTCGAGGTGACCATATGGTTTTAGTAGGCTGGAAAGTCCTCTAAGGTGAGCACTGCTTGGTTGACCACATCTGGTGCCTTAAAAAAGCGCCGACAGTTTTGTGAGTTGAGAGTGAATGCGTTGGATCCTTTTTCCTCTCCTGACCTTAAAAGCTCCCAATTCTTGAAGTGACAAACGCCCTAAAGCTGGACCCAGAATGGCAGGCTGGCTTCCAAGTACTATTTCTTTCTCCTTCTCTGTGCTGAGAGACCTCTTACACTTCCTGATATGTATGACAAGTTTTTCTATGTTTCCATTTCCATGACTTTCAATAGGCTGCAAAAACGTCAATACATCTAAAAAGTCTCCTGAATTCAACAGTTATTTGACTTAACTAGTGACTGCGCATTTTCAAGTATTCTATTTGGTATTTTATCATTAGAAACAGACAAGTCCTCATCTGTGAACATGAAAGACTGGACCAGGAGAAAAAGCGGTCTGTATGTGCACATAGGTATACACTCACTCAGCCCTGACCACCGCAGACCTTCGGAGGAGACCTGCAAGTATGGGATGGTGGAGCTACAGCAGCAGGGCTGAGAACAGCTGAAGGCAATGCAGGCTTCTGGGCTACCCCTGCTAGGAAAGGAAACGGTCTTATCCATCCATGCTATAAAGTAAAGATGTTAGGATTCCCAAGTGAGCCAGCTGATGCCAGAAAGCACAAGCCAAAATGTCTACAAGCTGAGGTTTAATGCTGAGATAAAGTGAAGGCGTTTTGAACTTTTTGAGTTTTGTTAAAAATGTTCCCTCTTAATACTGCTCTTGGCTTTCTTGGGCTAATCATAAGGTTGAACGTAACAGTCTGTAATGGAAAGATGTGGGAAATCAGTGGGTCTTTAACATTTCATGCAGCTACAAAACAGTCATCAACATGCAGGTCCCAATTTGAACTTTACCAGGAATTTTACCAGGGCTACTGTCTATCCTTTGTAAAGCCAGAGGTTATTTGCCAGGAAACTTTGTATTGTGATTCACGGCTAACTAATACAGCTCTGTGTGTCTGAAGCAGTTGTACACACACAGCCGATCTGTGCAGATACATGCCTGAAGTTTGAAAGTTTAGAGACGTGAAAGGTTTGGGTAGATCTCAGGCTAAATTAAAGTGGAGTGAGAAAGGAAACAGAAGTGTTTATGTGAAAGGTACAAATAAGAGCTTAAAGGGGACAGAGAGTAAAGAAGAGGAAATCTGGTGGGAAGCAGGAAAATAAAAGCAGTGACAAAGTGAAAAAAAAAAAAAACCAAGGCAACAGGGAGCAAATAAAACACTGAGAAAAGAAGAAATATGATTAAATAAATGTTGCGTGATAAGAAGGGAGAGGAAGTTACAAAAAAAATAGCCATGGAACAGGCTCATGAAACAACAACAAAGCAGTACCAAGACAGAAAAGGGAAAAAGAAATAGGAAACACAAGAAAATGGACGCTTAGGAAGTATGTGTTTTTATTCATTTTAGAAAGATTTCAGTATAGCAAATATGCTAAACTATAACAACGCAAAACAGTATCACATACACTGTATTTCTGTATGTATTTTAACTTAAATTTATTTAGATTTGATTTGGGGGGCCTCACCTGAATTATATTGCTTATGAAGCTCAAAACCAGTGCCACTCCAGGAACTCCCTCTACTCTTTGCAACAGTCCAGCACCAGATTAAAATTTTTAACTTTCGCTGACTTTGTTTCAACAATATTTCCATCAAAGAATCTTATGTCAATGTTTCTCAGTCTAAAATTAGATCCAACAGCTCTGTTCTAGTTTCTTATGAGAAGCAAGTTACACTATCCCTTAAATTCTGCCTCACTCTAGTAAGCAAGAAATGGTGATGTACAACAATCTGTGTTACAGTGAATTTTAAACACTCCTGATTTTTTAGTGATGGCACAGCCCCACATAGCAATTGACATTTATACTGTTTTGCAGGTCTTTTATCTTACAGGATTTTGTAGATCAAATGATACATACACATTCATGCTATAGGAACTTTAAGGTGATCTAATTTCGTCCTCTCTCAACATCCTCAGATAACAGTATCTCTACTAAGATAATTTGAAAAATGAAGACAGATAGTCTTGCGGTGAAGGACAGAGCAAGAGTTTATGAGATCCATTTCCACTTCTGTCTCATGTGACCTTGACTCAAATGTCATCCAGCTTCAGGTCTCCTTAATTTCTCTGTGGTAGCAGAAGTTAATATTTGTAAGGACAGGAGACTTCTGAACAAAGATGCTAATGTGCTAATTTAACTTTACAGGTCTGGTTTATTTTTTGTTTTCACTCATAACTACCTGCAGGTGGGCGATCAAGTTTCAAGTATGAACACAGAAAAATACTGAGAAGAAAGGCAGAGTTAAGACTGTGCAGCAATTATAAAAAGCAGTAGAGTCCTGCTATACATTTATCCTAAATCTTTGGTCTTCAAATACAAGTGGTACAAAGCATTCATTCTTTTAGCCTGTTTAAATTCTTTTGTTGGCAGAACACGATCTTCAATTCACAAGACACTCATCTATGGATAAACTGGGTTACATCTTGTTTGAATGAACACCATTTGGCTGCAGTTAAATATTTCCTCTTGCTCATACAATGCCAATCACATATGGTAAATCAAAATTGAAAGTAAAATGGGTTTCAAGCCCTAGAAAAACTATATGATGATGGCTTTGCCACAGTAAGTATTTACATTTAGGATTAAATACACAGAACAAATGTATTTTCAAAAAAAAGACATCTCTGAACAGCTCTGTCATATATGCTACATACATATACATACTTCTATATAACTGTACACGCAGGGTATGGATATACACATACACATATGCACGCGCTGCACAAGTTAACAGAAGTTACAGGCTATGCTAGTATAAAATATAAAGTTACAAGTAATTTTCATACCAGAGACAACACATACATAACATAAGAATAAACACAGTAACCACTGTGAAAGCAAAATTATGCGGAAGGAATATAATGTCTTGGCAGATTGTTGTAGCTTACAATAACTGCAGAACAGTAAGTTATTTGGTTGTTATTCAAAGAAATTTACTTTCCCGCCCCCCAAAAAAATAGGCAATCGGTGTTTTATCTACAAATTAAAGTAAGCTACAACTGCAAGAATGACCACGTTTGTTGGCAGTGACTATTACAGTCAGAGCATGAGTAGTCTTTGTATTCAAGTTATCAGACCGGGAACTACTAAACAAATCAATTCTTCCCTGTACTGAGTCTAGATGCAGTCCTGTAGCCAGGATGCAGTGACAGAAGAACTCACAGAGCAACTCTGGCTACAAAGTTGTGCCCAAGCTAAGATGGCCTCCTAATGGCGGGAAAGCTGTTAAGTATTATCAAGGAGCACCAGGTAAGCAGGTTTCTGCAGGGCTGGCATCAGCCATGGCTCACAAGCTCAGACACACCAAAGCTGTTTGCATGCAGCCAGGCACACGTACTCTACCTCTCTCCGCATCCCACAGAGCTCCCTCGCACCCCGTGTCAGGTCACCGCACGTTCACCGTCCCAGCACGCAGAGGGTTAGTCCTAGTCACACGATCTCATGCTTCTCTATCCCTCTACTTTGATTCCATTTTCCTATTTTCTTTTCTATGCTGCTTTTTCTTATCATTTGTTCCCCAGTATAATTTTCCCATAGTATTAATGCACAAGCAATACTGCTTTTTGCTGAAAAGTCATTGTTGTTAAGTATTGAGAATAATGCCGAAAATGCTTGAGAGGTTCGGTATCCCTCCATCATTTCTGCACTAACTCAGAGCCTGGGAAGTAAAACTATCGATCTTGTCAGAAGGTCAGCACATCTAACTTCCACTTATCTCATGCTTTTAAAGCTCAACAAACATTAATGTTGAACTTACTGAGGTTTTCTACCAATAATAAAAACCCCAAAGTTGTCAGACTTTATATTAGTAATTTTTGCATTCACCATTTCAAAATCTTTACCAAAACAAGTATGCTAGTGTTTGATTTAAATGGAATCAAGCAACAAC
This sequence comes from Dromas ardeola, assembly GCA_013398915.1. NCBI lineage: Eukaryota > Metazoa > Chordata > Aves > Charadriiformes > Dromadidae > Dromas > Dromas ardeola. The sequence goes on along the minus strand of VYZM01016691.1, from coordinate 939,740 downwards.
TGAACTATAGTGCAAATACTGTCTATAGTGATGCTCTTGCATAATACTGTTAATTGCACTAATTTAATAATTTCAAAGCCCATCCTCTGTGGGGTTTTGCCTAATGGGGTTTATGGACAGCTTTTGTCCATCTGTTCTTCCATTGCCCTTGTTGCAATACCTTCTCCTTTTCTTCATCCTCAATATGAAATTTCACTTCCCTGCTTTTCCCTTTATTTCTATATTCCTACTTTTTCTGGGTCGTCCTCTCAATGTAAAATCATCTCTTCACAGCAAAGGGTCCATCTATATTATCCATTTCCTGCCACCTTACACTCAGATACCATCAAACTACACACCCTCTCCATTTTCAGCTGAAGTGTGATTTCGCTTACCTTTCAATATGAAATGTACATTGCTTTGTCCCCTCCTCCAGTGTACACATGTTAAAGGTTTTTCACTTTGGTGCAATGCGAGAAAGATTCTCTCACGTCTTTCAAGAAAATAGCTAAATTCTGGGAGAGGCATATGTATGTATCTTCCACAGAGCTAAAGTATTTACTTTTACTTATATTCACTTTACGCGTAGACAAAATGAAATAAGTTGACTTGGCTATTAAAGTGAAATATGAGTTGGCATTTCCATTACAAACTGATCCTTTTAACAGTTTAGAATTAAGTGAGGTTTCTGTTGTTTTCCATGCAAAGAATTCTTTCTGAAAAAATTCCTTGGAAAATATTCTCTACTCCCTTTCCTTGACATCTGTATACATACAAGCATGGTCAGCATCACCAAAAAAGCCCACTTTTTTGCTTCCAAATTTATGACACACAAATATGTGTACAGATTAACATCTTTACACGACATGCACTGCTATGCTGAAAAGTGTAAAAAATTCAAAACTGGACATAGAAAGAAGGCTTCCCAAAAGTAATTCAACTCCTCGCAGGTTTTGAAATATATTTAGTTATCAAAGCAAATCCTGATGGACATTAATGTTACTGCGAATACAGTTATTGACTATGTTTCAGACAGCTCTTTTTCTAGATAAATACAACAGTCCTTCCCAGTTCCACAACCGGCTTGAGAAGAGAGGAAAAACAGTTGTAGCATACTTCTTGCACATTATACAATCTTGACTAATTTTTAGATTAATTTTCAAGTAGAAGGACACTACTACTGTGGAAGCCCACCTAAGAAACTAGAGCTGACTCAAATTTTCTTGGTATACAAGAAAATAGAGTATTTCTCCTTGATTCTCCCTATTAAAAAGCGAAAGCAGGTACCCAGGTTTCTTCCTCCTTACAAAACACAGGATCTGTAGAATAAGTTGACCGAACAGAGCAGGCAGACATCCAGTGCTACTTACCATGTCTCAAGAAAGCTCCCTAGTGCAACTCCCCGTCCTGTCAGGAAAGGGACTTCTATTAGCAGCTCTGTTGAAGTCAACAGGTTTTCATCTTTGGGAAGCTACAAGAATATCAGCTGGCAAATTGCCCTTTCCCTCCAAACTGCTAAGGAAATTCAGGTCATATGACTGGATGGGATCAAGTGCAATAGCAAGTAACCTCTCAATATACATCTAGCTCAGGAAGATCTACAGAACATCAGTTTCCCCACACAATTACCCTTCTAAACACTGGAGAACCCTATATCAAGCTGAAGGGCTCTAGTACAGGATTAAAAAAGAATCAGACAAAATCAAGCATTACCAATTTCCCACCTCTTTACATGGGAACTTGTTAAATAACACTTTAGAGGACAATAATCAGTGGGCCATACCTCACAATACAGAAAAGGCCTAAAAAAAATCAGACCGAGCAGTCCTTTACAATTTTCTGTTCTCTGTGTCACCTTCCTTACACGTTTCCAATACTGGCAGTATGCTGTTTGTTCAGCTGAGCAATGCGTGGTTTTCCAGCATCTCCCAATTTTGGCAAGGTGACTGCTCTGCATGAATACAGACATGGCCTCCACATCTCACAGCCTCACTGCTGTGCTTGGTAACATGAAAAAGCTGCCTAACTTCAGAAAGATCACAAGGGCATGGAGTTTCCCAGCTTACGTGGAACCTTCTTGAAAAGCCAAGCAAGTGGAAGGCTCTCCTGTGAGCAAATTGAGCAACACCCTAATCACAACATTTTTTCTATAGCTGAATTCTCGTCCTTGTAATACCTCCTCTATGAAGGATCTGAATACCCCCTCAGCACTAAAAACATGTTCAGTCTGTGAATAAAGGGATGGACCTCTACTCAGACCAGCACTTCCCCTATTCCCCTGGAAATCTGACAGATGTAGCAGCAGATTGTCCTAAGAAATGGGGAAGAGAGAAAATGACAATGCTACGTTACTCTGCAGTCTTTCCTCCGTCTAGCAGCACCACTGCCTCCTACATGGTATTTAGCGGGCCCTTGCTCGTTTTAAAGAAATTCTGAAAGAGAACAGTAACAGGCATACTGCTTGACCTTAAGGCTCTGTCCTGTTTTAAAGGAAAGGGGAGGAAGAGAGGAACTCTTCTCCCTTGTTTAAGGTAGTTAAGGCAAAGTCAGTGGAGAGAGCAGAGACAACAACAGACCTCGTACTGTGGGTCTTCTTTGGGTTGTAATTTTGGCAATTCCCAGTCAAGTTCAGGCTGCCTATTTGGAAGGGTGAGATGCATCTTGTAAAACCTTTCACTTGAAGGTGACTAAAAAGATGCAGTCCATTACAAAAGGAATCATGCAGTTTTGTTGCAGCAGCTGATTTACCTCTTCAAAAGCACCAGTGCCACATTAATTGAAGGCTCTTGTTGAGGGTATTATCCAGATTCAAGAACAGTGGACAGAGAGAAATAGCTATACCCTGGGATCAGACACTTTTCCAAAACTGGGGCAGAGCAACTTGACCTAGAACCTAGAAAAACAACAGATTTACTACAAGCTGGAGGAGCTCCTCTTTGTTTCTAAGATCTATGTAAATTAGAGAATCTATAGTGCAATCATGTAGTCTATTATTGTAATTACAAAGCTAATCAAGGGCTTTGGCGTTAACAATAGCATTAGGGCACACAATCAAATAGTGAAATGGAACGGAAGATAGAAAATGCAGATTATTAGAAAACTAACAGTAACTGTCAACTGTCAACTGTGTCAGAACACAAAAGCCATAGCAAGGAGTTAGGAAAATTGCAACAGGAACCTCGGTGAGAAGTTTTAAAGCTAAAAGCATTTAGTTTTGCACTTAGTGTGCCAGCATCCATTGTTTGCCATAGTACCCATACTTTTTGGTTTAATGTTAGAGAATGAAAGATGGTTGGAAATTTCAGACCACTTTCTGAATATTTGTAGTTGAACTCACAAACATCTTTGCATTTAAGATTTAGATCCTACTGAAGCGTGATAGTTTCTTACATTGTACTCACTTTGTTATGAGTCTGTACAACTGAAAGAAATAACAGGTCAAGTAAAATATGCAATAATACTTAAAACAGATGTTGATGTAAATTCCAGTGGAAAGAAAATATTTGTTTCGATGTATGCAGTTCCTTAGAGCTTATTTTTCTTATATTGTGCAACTACTGTATTTAAAAGCAGGGACTATTAAGAATGAATTTGTTTCAAAACCAGTAAGAAATGGTTCTGTGAAAGCCTGTCAAAGAACTGCATGTCCTGACTTTTAAAAATTTGTGCTGCTTCATAGGACACAAAAAATCACCAAATATATGGGGGTTAGAAGGGGAGACTATGCGACCTTTTATCTCATTCTCAATATAAATTTCACTGTATTGATGCATTCCAAATTATATGAACTGTTGGGCCAATTCTGTACTATTTCAACAGGAAATAGTACAGATTTCAACCTTTGAAATATTATATATCAAAACATTAATTGGCCTTGGTACTTCAAAAACAAAGAGGGTTGGGAAAAAATGTCAGCTGCTTTTAAAGCTTCTAATTTCAGTTCTTATATTTATTTTCCTACCGATACAATGTGATCAAGAAGCTATTGTGCACAGGAGAAATGCATCCTGTAGTTACAGGGCTGAAACAAACTGTTATTTTATAAGGTTAGAGATCATGAGTCTGATTTCTATTCCACATTAACAAACTTACATGATTTTCTGTTGGAAATTTTCAGTGGCTGAATCTGCACTTCTGGTCTTCTTAGTGCAAATCTCCTATAAAAAGGAAGGTGGTAGGGGAAAGACACAAACTCCTCAGTTTTCACTGCAAGTTTGGGATTAATAAACACTTAACATCAGGAGACTATTGCAAAACATTCAGAAGATTTTACAGGAAATTAAATTAAAACAATGCAATCTATTCACAATCTAAAAAAATTAAATCCTCAGCCTCAAATTTTTGTAACCTCTCCAAAACCTGCTGCAGTTCTTATTCCTGCATAGTACATCAGTGTGAATACAGATACTGATGTGCAATTTTCCAGATGTTTTTTCTCTCAATCTGGATGAGTGTTATCCTATCAGTTTTTGTCATTATTAATTCTAGCCAGACAAATAAGGAAATCCAAAGCATTTCAGCAACAGGTTTCCAAGTTCAGTTGTCTTGCTGCAAATGCAGGTTTATCATACCCATGTAATCTACGAGCATTACACGTGACAACTATGCTAACTTAACAACTCGGCAAATAAGTGTCTTCTCTTACTACAAGAAATAATGAAACTATGCTTCTCAGTAGCTCACCTCTCCTGGAAATGCTTTGAAGGGATCAAGCCTGCTCTGGGATTGGCATCACCTTCGTGTTTGGCCTGCCACCAGGTTGCATCATCCTGGCTCATGATCTGAAGGATATCTCCTTTTCTGAAAGCAAGTCCAGCTTCTTTGCAAGGAATTGCTTTATCCTCGTTAGGATCATAGTCAAATAGGGCTCTGATAAACATCTGAAACAAACCGTGGCTTATCTTTAGAATCAAAATATTAAATGTAATCCAAAGGTATCTCCCTTTTTTGCTTTTACTGTTCAAAACCATTGAACTAAATAATGTAAAGCAATAAACATTTACTGCTGTAAAACATCCTTACGAACGTCTAACATTAAAAGTTCATGTGGGAATGTTAAATTCATTGCTTCTGCAAACACAATCCCAATGTAGTAAAGGCTCTATGATCCAAGGCAAATAGGACTTTGCGGGTGAACAGTGTGCCCATATGGGGAACAGAAGAGAAGATACTTTCGAACTAAGATTCTATCAAGTATCTTCTACCCAGTGTAAGATGGAAGAAAAGGAATACTTGGAAGCAAGCCAGGAGTACTTGGAAGCAGAAGACTGAAGATTGCCTATGTCAACTTCATGGCTGTAGAGTTAGGGCTTAAGAACCCTGTTACACCCACTTGTAAATCCAGCACGTGAGTATTGAAGTGTACAGCGCACTACACGTTGTCACATTAGAAAAACTGAGTCCAGAGGCATAAATCACATTCTTGGTTCTGTCATCCAAGCAAACAATATATATCCTCAGCCTAACAGTGACTGTAATAGCTTCTCAAATAGTCTTGCCTACCTTGCCTTCTTTCACTGGCATTTCTTCCTTCACACTAGGTATAATTTTAAACGTAATTGCTCCTTGAGACTGAGCCTGGTGAACATTTGAAAAGAAAATGCACTCAGAATTAAGCTGTACATTTCAAAGAAATCTTAAAAAGAAAAGAAATTCAAATTAATTTCAAAATACTCAAATATAACGAATCTATCCTTTCCCAAGCATGATCCAAAGAGTTTGACAGCTTCACCATACCAAACTTTGCATTGCAAAGATTAAAATACCCACTTGAAACACTCGGTTTTATTTGCTTCACTGGTGGGAATAGATGGACTGTTAAAAACTAGGACCTGCATGTTTCAGAGGTCTCACTTCTGCACTGAGAACAGAAGCAAATGCTACAGCTAAAATGCGTGCATATTAGAAGCAACTGCTGGACTCCTGGCACTGTTTGGACACCCCTGGAAAAATCCAACTAACATTTCATTTTTCAAAAAAAAACCTGATAGAAATATTCAAACAGGCTTGTGCCGTATTTATCACATAAAACTATTGGGGGGATTTATTCTTTTGGCAACTTTAAGAAACTAGAAAAGAAAAACATTTTTGAATAGACTACGTGTACTAAATGGAAAAAAAGCCCTCCACTATAAATCTTAAAACAAGTTAGCCATCACCAACCACCTCATCCATTCATCTTTCTCTATATCCCACTTAAAGTGTGTCTGGCTGCATTTTAGTTATTAACCACAATATATTCCCACTGCCTCAGTGACATTTTGCTATTGAAGGAAGCGCTAATCAGCTGGAGCCTCTGCTACTATTGCATGCAGCCGACAAGTTTCATAAAACTAGCAGAGTGCAACAGACAGCCAACGACTTAAGCAAAATGGAAACAGGCCTGTCCACTACCAAGTGAGACATACTTCTGCCGGCATGTCTGCGATCCAGAAGCTCACTGTTTGACAAGCAGCAGCCAAGTTCTTATTTCACCAGCCGTAGGGCTGGAATCAATATTTCTGTTACTTTTGAAACTAGCTCTAACTAGCTTTTGATGTTTATATTGTACCTCGAGGAGGTAAATGGGGAAATTGTTCACACCTTTTCTAGTGCTATTGTGTTTCTAGAGATTTTTAAATATTAATTTCTGCAGGAAAATATGTTTCTGTAGGGAACACAAAACCATAAAGCAAGTATGAATATCAGCAGGCTAACATTTGAAATGAATCATCTCAGTTATTGAACCAAAACTGTGAGACAGCCACTCAATTCAGCAGGACAGCAGGGTATTTATGTATATAGAAATGCCTACACCGTGAACACAAAGACCTGTCATGACACTCATTGGTTGCTTTGCCGTAAAAATATTAAATACTTCTGAAAAAGTCTAAATTACTCAATTTGCAATAGCGCTCCATAAGTGAGTAATCAGGTTGGCTTTAGAGATTGTGCAGTTCAGAGGAGTGCAAATATAATCATATATATGGCTATATACTGCAAATCAATATAAAAAATAACTTTAATATACCAGTTAGTTTATTCTATCAAGTACATGTATTATAAATTAATTTTCACATGGAGTTAAACTGTGAGTAACGAATACATTTAAAATAGTTTTAATTCAACAGATTATGGTGTGCCTTAAAAACTGCAGATTATACATTGAGGTCTGAAACATTCTGCAACATATTTACAGCCATATTACCATCATTAACTTTTTACAAGTAATCTGTAATTGCATACATATGTAATGCATGGAAAAATCATTCTTTAAGAGAAAAGAAATAGAGTTTGCTAAATGATGGCACTGCAAGAAAAGGCATTACTGTAGAATATACTTTTTTCTAAGAAATACACCAGAAACTGTAAATCTAATTACTTTTTCTTGACTCCCCTAAATTAATTTTAGAATGTTTGGTATTTACCAAAATGTGTATTATTTCTTCAGGTTTTTTATCATCTACAGGAATCCCATTGACTTCCCTCAGTTCATCACCAACGTGAATAAGACCTACAGAAGGCAAAGAGGAGTTGTTAAATGGTAGCTACCTATTATACAAAAATGCCATTAACATTCATTTTTTTTCTCCCTTGTTCATCCACTTTAAATTCTAACTTACAAGCAGGAATGTATGGTGAACACAACAATAGTTCATATCCTCACAGATAAGTTTGAGATGGTTGGTTTACTCACCTCCCTTCCTTCCTCCTGAAAATTAGCACTATTTCTCTATGGCTTTACCAGACTTTTATGCAGATGTTTGAAAAATGTCTGTGCCAATTCTTTCTCTACTTATACTACTTTCTTCTTGCCACACAGCTGCAAGGATTGCAAAGATCACTTAAGCCGAGAGCGCTAATTTGCAGGACAAATACTTCCTAATTTAAATATATATATCTAGACATACTCCACTACCCCATCTAAGTGTGAAACACAGCTGTCCTAGATTCTCTTCAATGAAAAGAAGCCCTTTAGAGTATAACTCAGGACCTCTTGCTTGAGCTCTTGCAGACTCGGAGCATCCCAAACTAAACAACGGCAGTCAAAGATGTGCTGGTATTTTGAGAATTACCAGCTGAAACTCCAAATGGATACACTAATATAAAATAATATAGCCATCCTGAGTTCCTCCATCAGCAGGTTGTAATCTTGGCATATCCTATAATTTCTAAGTGGATGTTTTCAACTGGAAACAAATCATGATACATCTCAAAAAAACCCTGTATCTGCTAACTCAAAGATAGCTGGTTGCAAGTGAATTAGGAAAAAAATTCAGCATGAATACTTTCACCAGTATTGAAATATCACTTTGAAAAGCTGTCAAAACCCCAAATACTTTTGTTTCTGATAGTGATGTATTTCATGTGTACAAAATGCTCCCATTTTATCTCATCTTTTTCTGAGTTATAGAACTTGAATGGCTAGTGGAAAGCAGTATCACCTTACCACTTCTGTCTGCAGCTCCTCCACGCATTATCCTGGCCACCACAATTGCACCAGTATGTTCATCCCTTTTAATAGTAGCACCCTTTAAAACAAAAACAACAACAAAAAAAAGAGTTATTTGGTTAATCTTACCATAATTTTAATTCACTTCACTAAAAAAACATTTGCTATGTAAAACTGCAAAAAGTTGACATCATACCAATGTGTGAATATGCCAGAAATGATACTTGCTCATGAAAAGAATACACAAAAGAGGTTGCTCTATTGCCATCCTATTAAAATGTGACGACTTTTCCATTCAGAATTGACTCACGCAGTTTGGACAAATGGAACAAGAAGTTTACTTTTCGACTTAATGGTAACTGCAGCATACCTTACTTGAGTCTGCTGCTAAAACTGTACTAAACTGTTACTAAGAATTGATAAATTGTTTTTTCTCCATTAAAACAGGCCACGTTACATACTGTGGGTACAAAAAGCTTATCCGTGTTCATAACAGTTGCACTCTCTGCTCAGAACTGCCTGTGTACCCACTAATCATAGTTTTGCTTTACAACGTTATGAATAAATAAACATGAATTTGAGAAATGCCCCTGCATGTCAGGGCTCACCTGGAATACCCGAGGGACAGAAATGCAGAGGAGGGGAACATTTCCTGCATTACTCATGACTGTTTTCATACATTACACAAACACACCAGCAAGGCATTTAGGTAAAACGACATCACGTAGTTAAATTTCCAGCAAACAGCTGTCTAGATGAGAAAAATGCCTTTGCAACTAGAACTGCGAAGGTGCGCTGAGAAGAGGCACAAGGTGATGGGGAAGCAGCAGCAGCAGTGGCAGCGGCGGTGACCAGTGATCAGGGACGGGAAGCAGAGGCACGGAGCCTCTGTCTAGGCTGCGGTGCCAGACCTTCCAGGCAGATGGGAAGGAGGGAGGGGGGAAATGCTGGCCCTGCTCTGGAAGGCAGAATCCACAGAATAACGAGGGGGATTTTAGCTAGATAATTCGTACTATATAATCGCCTCCAAAAAGGTTATTTGATCCAGTATTTTTAAAAAAAAAACCACACAAAAAAGGCACCTCCTGGCCAACAGCTTTTTATCTGCACACATTCTATCCAGAAGCAAAGTAATTATTCAATTTGCCAGCTTTATTCTTATGTGTCGTTTATAACGTAATTGTATCGGTAAGCATTTGTTTGTATTACAGTTTCAAATGAATCTGAGAGTTTAAAAAAGATAAAGATTTAGCTGCAGCTAATCTCCTTTTAAAAACTCATGATTAGACTTTTGTGCAAAACAAACTATTAGGAATATTAAACAAAGTACTAACCCCTCTAGCCTATATCACAATATTAAGTTTTGACCTTTCAGCAACAGCTATTAATTTGAAGTTTATTATTAATACCTGGAAAGTTACATCTGCTTAAAAGTACAAAGCATCTTTTTGATGGATATATTCAGAAGAAAGAAAAGAAGCAGCATTGGGACGCTAGAGCCAAATATAAATACAGGATATTTCCACTATATTGTCCACATAAAACAGAGGGTCTCTTAACTATTCAGGGAAAAAGCCTTGAAAAGAAAGGCTTTATGCCTAGAAGTCAACACTATTAAATGCCACTGAATGCAAAAGGCAAGCAATGACTGACAGCCTTCCACTGCCAGCACCCCACTACTGCAGGCCCTAATGCTCATGTCTGAAAACAGGTTCTTCACCTTGTTTTTAGACAGACCCAAGAAAAATCTCATGTGCGATCGAAGATCACAGTATTGACCCAGCCGGCATCTGGAAGTAACGATAAAGCTCTTGTCCCAGTGGAACCGTCACTTCACGCTTTAAGCGATTATCACTACCAATGTGGTGGTACAAAATGAATTCCTAGTACAGATGAGCTGATTTGAAAGATGCCCCTGTAAAGATAACAGGTAATTTGGAATTACGTGGAATTATCAGCAGAAAATAATTTGAATTTACAGGGAAATTACTTAACCCAAGTTAGCTCACTGTCAGTAGCTCCTTTATGGCAAATTCGAAGTGAATGGGCAGACTCGTGAAAAGCACAATTTGTGTTTATGTGTTTTTGCTGTGCCTATAGTATACAAAGAAAAATAGGGGTTTCTTAAATTCCCCTTCCCTCCCAATTTAGAATACTTAAATCATCAAACACAAGCAGATTTCTTTTTGAAAACCCAGAGAGTTGCTTTTCTGAAAAAGCAGCTTCTCTTGTACTGCTGCCAGCCCTGCTTAAACTATGAGGTATATATAATCTGGCAAGAATTTCTCCTTATGAGATGTTCAGCTCCACTACTTTCAGTTACATGTGCAATGCAGCTCCTCATTTAGAGCTTTAAAAATGGAAGAAGGTTAGACTGGACCTTGAGAGCTGGAAAATATTTTCAGTGTTGCTAGCCAAAAGTGTAAGTTACCCTAAATGAGACATATACAGATGTAATAGCATAGCTCAGTTTAAAATGCTTTTAAAGGGAAAAATAAGGAGTTTGGGAGCCATATGGTGATCAGACTGAGAAAATGTTTAAAGGTATACCATGCAAAAGCACTAAAAATAATACAAGCTCCTTCAGCAAGGCTCTTTCACTGTTTTTTGGGTTGGGTTGTTGGTTTTCCTTTTCTGTTTTAATGTAGTAACACTGATTGGTGAGCATCACCCAGGGTTTCACAGATGTGACCTTTATTAGTTCATCCATTTATCTGCTGATTCCAGAATATAAACTTCATAAGTCTTCATTTTTAAAGAAAGAAACACTAGCCTGTAAAATAAATTATTAATAAGAGAGTTTGAAACATCAGTAATATTTTTGCATACCTTTCGGTTAAACAAAAGCACATGCACATGTCGAGTGCAAGTAAGTACTTCAATAAACCTTATTTTAATTCACTCTGTATTGAAAATGCAAAGACGAATACCAGTATTTGTCTACACGCATGTAGACTATGCACATTAAGGCTGACCCTACACCCAAATTAATCCCACCTATAAGATAGTCACTAATAAGAACCGAGCTTTGGGACTCGGAGTGAGAGGCAAGGAAGAGCTGTGGAATTTGCATGAGCAGAACATGTAAACGACTCTTTTAAAAAATCCCAATTCTTTGCACCCAAGTTCAGCTATGGAAATCAGGTATCTAGTTCAAGCTAGGTGTCTAGGTTCGTTCCTCCTACAGTTAATGAAAAGAAATAGGCATCTCTGGAGAATGAACCATCCTTTCATTAAGACAAGCATCTTAAATAGATGGCACGGTTTACTCTCTGGAACTGCCTATTTTTCTCTTGACTATAGATGCAGCATTGAGATTAGCTTTCAAATGGCTAAATTTATGTGAAATGAATCTCTGTGATGAAGAAGCAACCATCTTAATGTGAAGAAGCATCCTACCCTATGCCAACTGCGTGACAGCTCTAACAAACCTGGAATATCATTTGGGAGCTAGAAGTAGTGAGAGGTCAGGAGCCAAACTCCTGGTAGCCTGGTTGTACATCTCGGATATCAGGAATGCTAACCAAGAAAACTGCAGTGGCTGCAAAAGCCCTGAAGAGGTGGGCATAAGCAAAACCCCTCCAAGCTATCTGATAAAAAGCCTAATTATAGCCAGGTTAATTTTGGACTGTCTCTGAAAAGAGATATCTCTAATTCTCTCTACATAAGGTTCGGCGATGTTATAAATTACTTTGTTCAGATAAAACCTCCTAACACAAAATTTCATCTCACTTGAGTGAGATACTGCTAGAATGGCATTCACTAATAGAGTATTTAGAAAAAAAAAATGTGGAAAGATTAACAAAAAGTTTAAATCATCTCTTCCAAAAAACTGGAGGAAAGTTCAGCACTGACTTCTGAACTGATGAAATCTGGCAAACAGAATGCCCTCCCACAGACCATGTGTTTCCCTCTCTTTTAAGTTGATTACTCCTGGGAAGTCAGGCTTCATTAATATGTGATTAACACTGGCTCAGAACACTGGTGAGGTGCTTAACTAGACAAAAGCACGAACAAGCACAAGAGGAAATGTGGTGCAGTTTTATATAAAAATGGCCACTAGATATATTCCAAAGAAGTTAAGAGAGTGTCTAATTTACTTCACAGAGAGTACCATTGAAAGTCATCCAAAGGAGATATCCAATTCAAGAACGTCCAGGGTGTGCAGCTGATGTAAAGCTTACTGCTTTGCAGAAAAACAGTCTCTACTGTCTGCGTACAAAGAGAGAATGAGAATGTATCTGGGGTGAAAGAAAAGTTCAAAGAGCTCAGTATCTTCAAGTCAAGAAGGCAGACAATGTCCATCCCATAAAAACACTGTAGGGTACCTCCAAATCTCAAGTTCATTAGCAAGAATCCTGATATAACTATGCTAGTGGAAGTCAGACCTTACGACTGGAGAATAGTGAATAGATAAACTGAGTACGTAGAGACTCTTTGATCTGTACCCAGCTAACAATATCCAAGACTTAAGAACAAGCTCTGAAGGAAAAGCAATTCAAACAACAGGGAAATAAATAAAAACCAAAATTTTAAATAGTTTAGCAAAGTTTAGTATAACAACCTCAGGAAGCATAGATGCAGTAGATCTAATATACCTAGCATAAACCTGTCTTTCTTTATTCTACTGTGCCATATTCTGGTAAGACCTTATCTGAATTACTATCCATGTTTCTTCTCACCCCTACCTAAGGAAAAAAAAATTAATCTGGGGACGGCAAAGACACAAACGATAGGTTTGTTATGTATTGTGGTGATCGTGTCATATGAATAATTGACTATCAATCTGCCACAGAGAAATTAATGTTTGACATTAACATTAATAATGTTAAAATGGATTGAAGGTGGGTTATGGAAGAGAAGGATGCTATTCTTCGAAGTCTTCCTGGACAGCAAGTAACATGCAAAACCGAACTCACCATAAGCTCTTCTCCAACAAAAATAAAACATCAAGAAAGGCTGGGGATTTGGGAAGACCACAAACAGTCTTTTCCCCTACAGTAACATACAGTCTTTGACATGTTGGTTGAAGGGAAGCTTTTGGAAGTCATTTTTGGCCAATCTCCTGCTCAGAGCAGGACTACTGTCAATGACAGATCAGGTCAGCCACTGCCTTATGGAATAGGCTGGAGATTCCACATCTCTGGCCAGTCTGCTCCGGTGCTGTACTTCCCACTGAATGAAATTTCTTACTTCTCAGCCTAAAGCCGTCTGCAACTTGTAGCCATTAGCCTGTGTTTTAGCATCTTTCAGTGCTGAGAAGAGTTTGTCTCTACCGTCCTTGTGAGCTCCTCACTCTCAAGTAGTTGTAGGCTGCAATTAGGTCCCAACTCTTTGCCTCTTCCTAGTAACAGGTCTACCACAGGTTCCATTATATGGCTATTTTTGCCATGGTAATTATACTAAACAGTCTTGACAAACTGAAGACTGAGTTTTCTCACTTTTTTTTTTTTTATATTTTCCATGGCTGCGTTCTGTCTAGTAAAAGAAAGTTCTAATAAAAAACCTTATTTGTTACCTCCTTAGCACAACAGTCGTACTAAGTTGGATGCACCTTTTAAGAAACTGTACTGGTTTTGGCTTGGATAGAGTTAATTTTCTTCATAGTAGCTTGTATGGTGCTATGTTTTGGATTTGTGATGAACACTGTTGATAACACAGGGATGTTTTCATTATTGCTGAGCAGTGCTTACACAGCATCAAGGTGTTTTCTGCTCCTCACCCTGACCCGCCATCGAGCAGGCTGGGGGTGAACAAGAAGTTGGGAGGGGACACAGCTGGGACAGCTGACCCCAACTGACCAAAGGTATATCCCATACCGTATGATGTCATGCTCAGCAATAAAAGCTGGGGGAAGAAGGAGAAGAAGGGGGACGTTTGGAGTTACGGCGTGCTGTCTTCCCAAATCACCACGACGAAGCATGACAGAGCCCTACTTTCCTGCGGATGGGTAAACAGCTGCCTGCCAATGGGAAGTAGTGAATGAATTCCTTGTTGTGCTTTGCTTGCCTGTAGCTTTTGCTTTGCCTATTAAATCTTTATTTACCTTTATTTCAGCTCACGAGTTTTCTCACTTTTATCCTTCTGATTCTCTCCCACATCCCACTGGGGACAGTAAGTGAGCGGCCGCGTGGGGCTGAGCTACCTACTGAGATTAAACCACAACAGACACACAGGTACCTGGAAGAGTTTAGTATCCCACTGGAGCGAATGGGCAAGAGTGGAATCTGAGGAACAGCCCAAGGATAACCTTTGGCTTAGGCAACTCTATTTGCCCCTTTAAAAGGGCTTAAAAATCTCAAAAGCAGATATACAGTGTACATATCTCAACAGGGTTTAGAAAATCTCTCCGGTTTCGTTTCAGAGTTGCTATTTATCCAGTTCATTTTGAAATACTACTAACTTAGAGAATTTGACTCACAAAAGTCTTAGTAGCAAATCATGTTTGAAACATGAAATTACATAAATTAAGATTTTAAGATTTTTCTGACATACATTCAAGAAAAAACAACAACAAAGGTGTTTTCGCTAACACTAAAAATAAGCTGCTCAATTAGAACTCATCTCATAGTATATGTTCAAGTTTATTCACACCTGTCAGAATTAATACTCTTTCTGATACTAAATCCTAAAGCAAGTTTGTTTTCGCCCTCAAAGAACTTCTTTGATAAAAAATCAGGAAAGCATAAAGCCGCGATTTAAATATTTGGGGAAAAAAATGTTTAATATGTTAAAACAAAGTAAAAAACTTTCCATATGGTCAAACTTTTAATTATGCCCATGGGCACCTACAGGCAGTTGATACCAAAACTTGTTTATTGATGTCAGCAATCTATCAAGAATAAGAGTGATAGTAAGACACCTATTGTGGGAGAAGCTACCCCTGTACATCTAACAGAGGCATCGCTCTCCCTCTGTCATCTCAAGTAGAGAATCCCGGCTTTCTCAAAATAACTTTGCAGATATTTCTTCTGGATTGCTATCCATTAAAACAAATATCCAGTACAACATAAAACAAAGGTCTTACTGGTTTGCAGGAGGAAAAGAGTACAGTTAAACTTTATACAAGATGACTCCCACTCTACAGCAAATAAAAATAACCAAATCAGTAAAGCATTTTAATATTCTTGTAATACAACCTAGGTTTAGTCCTTTCATTTTTCCAGATATCCCCATGAAGATATTAACTTTCTAGTATTCATAATCCAAAGTACAACAACAGACATCTTAAATTTGCCCAGATTTCAATTCAAGTATTTTAAAATATGTTTTTATGCTTTCTTTTCAGTGTATCGAAAGGTCACTTTTTTTTTACATGAATGCTAACAGGCACAGTTCACAACAAAGGTCAAGATATCTTTGGGGATTCATTCTCCCTCTCTCATTTTAATACAAGTTCATGATTTGAATTCAAGATAGAAGATGAATATGTTATTGATCTAAATGCTCAGACTGGCCCACGTGTATATATTGCTCAAAACCCACGAATGAACAAATTATTCATTTCATGTACTTTGCTAATGACTGTGAATGGAAGTCACAAGTGTATTATTGAATGTTATGAATAAACATGCGTAATGTCCGTCTACCCGCATTTCAAGTTAATGTCACCCATTCATATTCCTAATCTGATCACTCCCCATCCTGTGCGCAAACATAAAAACCCAAACCAAAAGACAGGGCTGCTTACCAATGGTTCCCTGTTTTTGACGAGCCTGATTATTTTAACAGAATCTTCTTCCTCATCAATATCATCAGGCATGGGGGGCAAGACAGGATCGTAGTTCTTCTGAGCAACAGTATCATGTACAGACAGCAAAGCCTGGAAACATTAATAGTCAGTATATTATTTGGCATCTGAAAAGTTTATGAAAGACAAACTAGGGGATATTATTCACAGCCTAACTACTAGTGTGATGCATGCAGATTGAATATAATTATTGTATACAATTTTAACACATGTCAAACTGATGAAAGAACTCCATGAAGTGTATGTTTTCATATACACAATGTATGCATCTAGTAAATTGTGGATACAGAACAATGTCTTCATACACATGAAAATATCAGTGCTTTGCACATTAACTTGAAATTACAAGAATTATGATCAAGAGAAAGCCCAAGTGGCCTGAAGTAAGAACATCATTCTACTTGTCCTATATAAAAAGTTTCTTTGATCCAGTAAGCAGTCCTATGAAACAAATAAGCAAAATAAGCATCTTCCAGTACTTCTGTTAAAGCGTAAGATGTGTAACATTAAGCTGTTGCCTAACCATTCCCTTCAGAGGGCTCTGGAAGCTTACCTGGTTACTGGAACCCTTTCATGCTAGCTCCCTTTCATACGAGCTCCAAACAATGTTAGGAATTTTTAATTTATTGTGGAATTCATGATTGAGATTGAGGAACATATAGCTGAAACAACTTGGTTCAGGAAGGTGCTTACCAACCACCTGTCGCATGTCTCGCCTCCTTTCTTTCTCAGTTTCTTCTACAGTTCATGTATAGCTTGAACAATAGATTTTTTGAAGAAAAGCCTAACAGAGCCTGACAAAAGGTTCAATCTTAAAAATAAAATAATTTATGAACTTGCAGAAATTAAAAAAACCTTGGAAGTCAAAGAAAGTTAGAAATCTCATTCTCCTAAGGCTCTAAAAAATCTCAGGTATAACCTAAAATTCACAGCTTTTTCCAGATACAGAACTCTTAAAGTTTTTTTCTGTTTTGAAAAGTCTTCATTATTTATAATACCTTTTAAACTGGTGAAAAATAGTTAAGTAATGCTTTTAGTTTTGTAGTGAAAACTATGCATTATAGCAGGAATAACAGCAACAGCCATATACATAATTCTATCCACTGCTTTCAGTTGCTTCTGTTTTCAAGTAGTTGCTCCTAAATACTTGAATAATTTACATTCTGACCTGATATTTTTTCCCCAAAGAGTCAATATTACAAAAGTTCTAGTCTAAATAGCAGAGGTAATTTGCAAATTGATAACCTTTCCAACAATAAAAAAAGCATTTTGGAAAATGTTGAGATGTTTAGGATAAAGCAGAACACATCAACGTTGTTGACATGGATGATATCAGATGGTATTATATCAACAACTGTAAAAATGTATCTATTATAACAATTACAATAATGGTTAAGAAGAAACTCCTTAATAAAGAACAGAAAAGGGCTACATTTCTCTGATGCCAGTTTACTTGCTACTTAATAAAAGGCAGATAATATTAGATGATCAGAACACAAATGACCAGAAACTGTATGTTATCAAGGATAGTGCAAATGTTTTAAAAAAGCATTACACTTCCATTATGCTATTGCAGGTTTTTTTTCCTGCATGGAGGAGATTGTAACAACAGAAAACAATTTCCAGGCAATGCTACAAGCTATCATGTCAAAAGCCGAAGGCAAAGAGCATATGGTAACCTTGAAATTCTGAAGTTTAAATTTGAAGTTAAATCTTCAACAACATAAACATAGAGGAAGATCATGCCTGCTTCACTGGAATTTGCTATTCTTTTACTAATTTCTATCCATATTGTACAAATTGATAAAATCGTTTCAACACAATCTAACTAATTATTTCTGGTTATATATATATTTTTATATATATATGTTTTGTTTTTTTTTACTATTTACCATCAGAAATTACCAGCTCCCTCCCACCAAAGATTAGTTTTACTTTAGATCTGAGCTAAAAACCTCAGGCTAGCAATTACGGTTCCTCCTGGAAATATGCATTATGAAGCACTACATATGTAAAAGCCATGCAATCACATGCAGTCCTCTAAAGATGTATGTGAAATATCAAAGATATACTAAAACAAAAGTAGCGTTTGCTTTTACTTCAGGCTACTTACAGTTAAGACTTCTAAAACTAGTCTTCTGCAATTATATTTTTCCACATAAAGCTAGGGCACATTCATGGACTGGTTCAATTTAATGAGGTTCTATATTGCAGTTTAAAAACAATCAGGCAGATAGAGAAAACAGATGAAAATAATCTAAAGCACCACTTCCAGAGTAAAGGGTAGCAACTTAAAACATGTTCAAATGAACCTACCCTTGACAATGAAACTAGCGAAACAGATTCTGTCCACTACGCAGTGAGTTATGCCACCTGTGTTAATCAGATACTTCCCATCTCTGACTGCCCGATCAAGCTCCTGGACACCGCGCACAAAAGAACGATGCAGCCCAAGTATTGCAAACCAATGCCAATCAACGTCTGGTATTTATGATGCTTTTCTGCACTCACAACAACTGGAACTTATCAACCCTTTCCCTCCTCCTTCCAAAAAACATATTAAACCACAACGTACTACAGTTTTCAACATAAGATCTTTTACCAAAACTCTGGTATTATTTTATCTCGGTGCAAAGATGCATATTTTAGGCAAGAGTACAAGTGCCAGCAATGATGTGTCTCTTCTCAGTCAAGTTTCCAGAAGAGCTTCTGTCATCACAACTTGTTTATGCTGTACACTGAATATATTAAGATTTCTTCCCTGCTTGTCTTCCATCACTGCTTCTTCTAACACACTACTCTCTGTCCACTGTAGTTGCTCTTGAAATAGTCAGCAGCATAGACGTTGGGTAATAATTAATCCGCAAGCAAAACTTATAAAGCGATGTGAGCCTATCCTCGAGAGAACTTCCATATGTCCTAAACACATGAAAAAATGACCATATTCACAGAGTAAAGGAACATTTCTTCAGCAGCTTCTTTGTACTGGGCATTTAATATAGTGTATGATTAGTCCAAAAAACTATCTATCAGAATAGACTTTTATAGAAAAGGTTCGGACTTTTTAAAAAACAAACAAATTACAAATGCCAAGAAATAAAACTTGGATCCTATCATGAATAAAATCTGCACAGAATAACTGTGCAGCAAATGCACAAGGCAACATAAAGGTCGCAATGTTCTCTTTTTGTACATAAGAAGCGATCTATTTATTCACTGCAGTTTCATACTCCATGATACTATTTTTTGCCTATCACAAGAAACTGCAAGAAGTGCAGATAACATTTTACTATTTTTTTTTTTTTATATTTTATTTTTGTTTTCAAATACACAACTCTCTGGAACTATGCACGTATGATCCAAGATTAGGGTCATGTATATTTAAGCAACTCTGGAGAAAAAGATTTTATTTCAGTTCTAAGTTCTATGCTTATGATTCACTAATGCAAACATGGTCCATATTTAGAACTTGAAAGAAGGTATGATTCAAACTCCTGCACTACCTAAATATAAATATTGATGTTCAGCTAAATTCTTAGACATGATCTAGCTGGAAATGAATACTTTCATCAGACCTTTGAAATGTCTAAGAACTAGTGCTGTATTTTTCATATTAAAGCTATCACTGATCATTTCACAGTTTATAAATTGAAATTTTACACTATCAACTTACACAAAGAAAATCTGACATTGGAAACATTCAAAGTTCTTTTTCTTAAACTGTTTTGAAACTTTAAATGTTTATTTAAATTGAGAATGTTGTTAATGAAAACACTTCTATATTTTGAAAAATGCATACCATTTAACTACACTGACTACATTTTTGCTCCTCTAAAACAATGATAAATTTTATATTATTTTTTTCTTCGGTTTATATTTTGAGATGTGTAAGAGTAAAAATACTCCAAGTAGCCCCTGACTCACGAACACTGCTCTTTATGTTTTTAAAATTCTCATTATTAAATAAAAAAAAAAAATCTCAATTTAAGCCTTATTTTTCAGAAATATTTTGTACTTACTAGAAAAACATTTTAGAAAACAGTAAGTTAAATAAAGAAGCCAGACAGAATGGACAAAGAAACAAAAGCAGCCTTTTTCTATATGGTACTTGAAAAAAAATGAGATTAGAATATTAAATAATTAATTGTCAAGATTATGGACATAAAATTTGTAGGCACTCAAACCACCTTTTATGAGAGCCAACAGCTGCAGCAGACTGTGACCCCACCAACCCAGCTGCTGGCTCCCTCGCTGATGGAGTCGATTACTGCCCTGGCAGCAGAGTCAGCAAAATAGAACAAAATGGCCCATGACTTTGCTGTCCCAGTCCACAGCTTGGGTCATTAGCAGCAGCCACCTTCTCTGGCAGTTCAAGCTGAACTCCATCGGGGGAGACAGAGACATTGTCCCACCTCTTTGCTTTGCTATGGTGACAGTAACTTCCACTGAGGCTGGCACAGAGAAGTTACACCGGACAAGAAAAGCAACTTCATCAGCAACCACAGCAATGTGTCCCTGAACTTGCCTGGCAGAGCTTGTCCTCCAGAGAGCTCTGGCCATATTATGTTTTCCTTTGTGATAAGGTTACAGCAGAAATACAAAAAGACAAGATGAAAATGTTGGTGGAGAAAATTATTCAAGACTGGAAAGGCTGATTTATGAGTAACTTGCATAAAGTTAAAATCAAGTGAATTAAGTCATCCAGCAACAGATATCAAAGAAGGAAAGCTGAAAGAGCTGGAAGGAGACTGAACTCACTGAGGGAAAAGACCGTCAAGAGCATCAGAATGGAAGGAGAAGCACAGGAGTCGTAACAGCCAAACATGTGCAAGAATTTATAAAGCAGGAGAACAAAACCAGCAGAAAGCTGAAGCACAATGGTGATGGCATACGAGGCTCTAGGCACAGAAAAGCAATTTGACTTGGGAACAGTTTTGAGAAGGGATAAAAATATAAGGTTTCAGAATCAAGCTATATGTTTAAGAACAACTCATAAGCAGCACAAATGTAACAGGGCAAAAGAGAGACACAAATTTAGATTGTGGGCAGGGAGAACAACCTTTCTTCTTCTACAGGAGAATTAGTCTTTAAACCTATTATCTCGAGTAAATAAGCCAGATTTTACATTGACGTACTGATGAATTCCATCCCACTAATTCCACTCTCCAGCAAATGGGTGGTAAAACAGCCATCAGAAAAGGGCAGCACGTGGCAGCCTCTTATCCACCAAGACTGCCTGCTGCGGGAGTATGTGCAACCCTAATCCCGATGCAAGATAAGGGCTAAGAGGG
This sequence comes from Dromas ardeola, assembly GCA_013398915.1. NCBI lineage: Eukaryota > Metazoa > Chordata > Aves > Charadriiformes > Dromadidae > Dromas > Dromas ardeola. The sequence continues at coordinate 918,289 of VYZM01016691.1, read as the reverse complement.
TCATCAAGAACAGGCATCTCAACTGACAGATAAGAAGAACCACATTAGCTGAATTTTCCAACGTGGCTAAAGCATGAAGCATGAATCCAGAAGCAGAAGCAAGCAATAAAACTACAGGCAGGGGAGACTCATTAGTGCTGCTGAAGTGACCAGAGGATGGCTGGGATAACAGTGAACCGAATTATTTGGTTTTGGCAGCAGAACCAGTGAGAGAGTACACAAGCTACAGTAACCCCTTATCAGGTAGAAAAGTAATATTATTCCTTCTGATCTAATTGCTTCCCTACAGAAATCTGAGATTTTCTGTTCTGAACAAAATTCCCAAGTTAGATACATACAGTACATAATGTTAAAGAAATCAGTTAACTTCCAAAGAAACGAGCACATTTTACTTTTCCTACTGAAAATAATTTACACTATTCAATCAACATAAGCAAAAAACCTTTGACGGTGATGGTAGGAAAAATGAAATAACATCCTTTAAATTAGACATAATTTTCTGTTTGTAATCAGGAAACCAATGGGTGTACCACTTTGTGGGGAAAAAAACCATCAGGGTTAATTTACTTCTTTCCATCCTTCAAATGTTGTATTTTTCCTACATATTCTCTATAAAATCCCCAGAAATGATATATTGTGTGAGAAGACAGCAGTTACGTATGTACAAAAGAGAAAAATCATTCCATGCTTGCAGCTGTCCCATCTGTACTTAAACCAGAGTTGTCCTCTAGTTCAAGCGTGTCCAGCTGGCAATTAAATCCCTTTCTCTTCCAATTTGACTTTGATGCAGTTGGGTCACAGTAGTGATTCAAAATATTAAAAACACACACTGTACATGTATGGTTTAGTGTTCTTAATATCTACAATGTTTTAATGTTCTTAGCATAGCAACATCTCAGTTGCATCAATATTCAGTACATATTACTTTTTCCTCTTACCATGGTGGACTTTATTCCTGACTATATGAACTTCCTTTCACAAAAGGGTAATTTCCTTGGCTCAAAATGCAGTTTCTTGATTTCAGATTCACCAGTCTGAACTGATGGGTCTACCTGCAGCTGGTAGCCAGACAGCAATAGCCAAGAGAAAAGTGAACTTTCTGCATCTTCAGACTCCCGCTTCCTCTGGCTCATTGTTTTCAGCCCCTGGAGACGCTTCCAAAGTCAAACTACTCTCAGTGTTCACAGAAACACACAGCCTGTCCGTGTCATCTGGTAAAGGTGTTAATATTCTTCCAGATGACAGCCCTATGTTTTTCCTCAGTTGTGGATAATGGCAGAATAAGCTCTGATTTTAAATCAGTAGTGAAGAAGCTGAACAAAGTCTCTTTTACATTTGCAACGTGATTCATGTAGCTGAAGTGTTCTTGAAGTTTTAAGCCCTATATAAGTAACTTCCAAGAACACAAATAGATGATTTTCAGAGTGGAAAATGCCGAGACAGGAACAACTCTTCCAATCTCTTGGCAATCCGTGATCAATTACTTTTTTGAAGAAGTGGCAGCATCCTGACAATATTGTTTAGAGCGGTAGCATACATCTTTTCTTGGTTGAAAACTAGCTGAAGACACACACCCACCCAAAAGAAATCAAGTGAAAATATAAACTAAAGAAAAGTAAAAGCTGAGGTTGCAGTCACTCTTTCTGAAAAATTGTCTTTCAGAAATGACCCAGCCTTTTTTGACAACAGCATGATGTCTAAAGTCTTAAAAACACCTACTGATACAGAAAATAATAACATATATTTATTTATGATAAGTAGGTCTAAAATTCAACTACAGATTATTATACTACATGGACACCTAACTAAAAATATTGAACTAGTTTAGTTTTTAAGGTAATTACTTTTGCCTGCTTTGGACTTCTCCTATGTTGAATAGTAGAAGTAGTTTTTCTATATATAAATTGCACTAAATTCAGGTATCATTCTGAAGAACTGAAAAGCTGCCGTGAGTGTTACCTTCACCATTATATATAAGTGAATCTTCTATAAGTACTTAATAAATTTGTAACTAAAGAATTATAAAGTATTAAAATAGATGTGGTACAGCAGAATAAATCCTACCTCTTAAATAGTAACACTATTTTTAAAAGGCCAGCAAAATAGCAGGTATAAGAAAAAAGCTTACAATTTTCCAAAATATTTGTGATTAAGATCCTTATAGATTTACAAGTTACATAATTATGGGAATCAGGCATAATCAGTCTTGCCACTGACTAGAAACCCAGGAATAAGCAGAAATAGGGAAAAAAAAAAAAGATTATGAGACCACACTGGACCACTACTGAACAGATTCATCAATGAACAAGAAAAGAGGAGACTGTTGAATAAGTGTATGGGGAATTCAAATGGCCTGGCAAATGCAAAGGAAAAGCACCGCTGAAAGAAAAAGCAGCATAAAAAGACGACAACTAAAAAATGGATTATTTGCTTCGTATTGTGCGATTTCTCCATTTTCACCAGCTGAACAGAATTGCTACTTGAATGGGATGTGATTTTACCCATAATGATTTTTCCCTCCTCCTAAATTGCCAGCTTTAGTAATATTGCCAACTTTCATGCACTATATGTGAATGCTATAGTTACACGTATGCCATTCAACATTCTTACATGGGTTACAGTTGGTTCCTTCATGTGGGAAAGTCTGCATATATAACAAAAGAATTTCTTTGATTTACTTTTCAATTCTTTTCTTTTCTGATGCCAACCTGCCTGGCTTCACTTTTGTTTATTATATCTATCACTTTGTTTATTATATGTTGGCTGCTAGCGAGCATTCTCCTATCCATACGTCTAAGATTGAGAGACAAGCTGTCCATTGGACATCAGCTGAGTTATCACATGAGACAGACCTGAGAGCATTTCCAGGCTAACACAATGGTTGTTACTTAAATATATTCATGCAGTATTCTTTCACCTCCTTGACACGATGGTTATGATATGTTGTATGTTGTTATATGTATGGTCTGTCAGCTCCTACCACATTAAAAGCGTGCCACAACTGCTTTCTGAATTTCTCTGCCTGTCAGATGTGAAAAATCCAGGCTTTTCTTGCCATTTTAAAAAGGACTATTTTGCTATTACATTTCTGTTTTACTTATTCCATTCCATTAACACGAACATTCCAAAAAAAAAGACAGCAACATATTCTCCCAGTGCTCCCCACACAAAAAAAGTTTTCTATAAAAAACTCCTTTGAATTATGGGTGCAAGTGGAAATGGGAAGTAAAGGTCTGAAGCCAAAGAGAGTTAAGAATAAAACCGATTTTTCCTCTAATAAGGTTGCCAAAACACATGATGGAGGGCTTCCCAAAGTGGCAAATAGTTTAAAGGCGAATAGTTTAAAGGCAGGAAATACTGGGCAGAAGGATCTCACTCACTTGCTAACAAAAGTCTCCCCAGTACTGTCTTCTCTTCCCCAGCTTCGTGGCCGGTATGCTCAGAACATCTATGGGTTATCCATCAACCAATGATATCAAACCATCAGTGCTGTGGTCCTTGCTTATTGTTGTGATAATTTGCATATATTACTTAGGTGGGAAATACCTATTTCTTTCTCACTGCTGATGCTTCACAGCATACCACCCAAAATCAAGCAGGCTCTTGCAGATTTACAAATTAATGGCACCTGCTTTTACAAAAGATGATTAGGCAGTTAACTCTTCAGTTGACATATGAAGTACAACGTACTCCAGCTCACCATATTAATGAAGTAAAGCTAGTTTGTACAGCAAAATATTTTAGTGTAAGTGCACAACTCCTGTAACCGGTCCTACCAGCAAACCTCAAAGACCACTGATGAATAAGGAGTTATAAATCATGGGAAATTACACTTCTTGCACAGAAACTGTAGTCTGTGTTGCCATGGGTGAGCATGAATATTTCATAAAGAGGAGGAGAACACTCTCCCAGGACATGAGCAAAAACAGAGAACATGGGTGCATTCAGGAAGACAGGTCTCTAAAGCGACAGGGCCAAAAGGTCCTCCAACAGCTTGAGATAAAGTAACAGCCCAAATGTAGCTCAGATGTTAACTGACCTGAAAGTTCTATTGGGTTTTCCAGATGCAAAACCTGAACAGTTGTAGGCAAATCCCAACAGTTTCCAGTGGAAAATGCTGACTTTGCAGAAACCACGTATTTCAATGAAAAAGCCCTGACGGAAAATCCTGAGCAAGTCTAATTACAAAGGAAATGCTGGAAAGACGACAAAGTTTAGATTAAGATTTTTTTAATTACAAGTTACAAGAAATGCTTCATGAACTTTTCAAAGCAAAACCAGATTTTGCTTTATGTTATTACAGCCCAATATTCTGAGTGCTTTGTATGTTAAAGTTCCTGTAGAAAAATGCCAGCTGTTTCCTGCACAGTAAATTATATTGTCAATTTTTGCCAGTAAGGCAGCTTTACAACGCTCTGCTGATAAAGGCTTAAAAAGTTTGGTTTTTTAACAGAACAAGTAGCGCTTTGATCAGAACAGTCTATTAGGCCACTGTGCAAATCTAGGAAGCCTCAGATGGCATGGGATGATGGTATCAGGAGTTGTTTATCAAATAAAGGCTAGAATTTACAAACTTCCCAGTAAATACAATAAAAACAGAACAGCACAGGACAATGGAACAGGTCTGCTTCAAGCTAAGAGAAGCACTATTTCTTTTTTTAAAGAAACCTAAACAAATATAGGAAACATTTATATGAAGAACAAAGTGCCCTGGTTTCATTATCTGCAGGTTTAGTTTTGTTTAGCTCATAGTTCTATTCTGAAGGAAAACCAAGGAGGTACTTATTAGATGACAATGTTTACAAATGCAAATTGTTTATGCTTTGTGAAACTGAAAGTCAATTACATCTCAAATGAATTGCAAATATAACAGCAAGCGTAAATCCTATTTACAATTTTCTGGTGAATGCATCTTTGCCATTTGAATGCAATTTAAAAAAAACTGAAAACAACTTAAAGAATCTATATTTCCTCTGAACAGCACACTGAATTTGTCCATGGATAAATCAATCTGAAAACATTCCCAGTCATACGAGAGCGGCTTTCCCTACATGCTGCAAGTTAACTTAAAATTACTTACAAAATTCTATTCATTCTACAGTAATGAAAGAGAAGCCAAGAAAAATAATTCAAGTATGTCCACCGCTTGTCCCCTCTACAGCTACAGGTACAGCGCCCAAAGTCATCCAAAAACTTCACATTCTCGTGCACCCTGATGCACTGAGGTCATTCTCAGTCCTACCTTCTGCCCTTCTTCAGGTACCTGGTTTATGTTTCAGATTAGCAGCTGGCAAACTTTTCAGCGCGCATAAACAGAAAATAAACTCAGCTGAAACAGGCAGAACCACTACTGGCATTCTTAGGAAGTTAAAAAAAGCTTAATTTCCTCTGGGTCATAAGAAGTATAAACATCCTTTAGAATAGTTTTAGCACAGAGGCATAAACTTTTAAAATAATTACTGTTCTGCCCATTACATCGATGACCACAAAGGACATATTTTATATGAATTTAAAACACACTAAGTTTACCCTAATAGGGATTAACTTCAAATGCTAAATTGCTCATTTCAATAAGTAATGATCAGGAATGTAAGTCCTGTTATAAACGTGAAGTTAAGGGCTAGTTAGATCTAAATAATATATCCCAAACCTGTCTCAAAGTGAGTATAATTAGGATAATATTTTTCAATGGACTGAAAGATGGTCCATTCTTTTTACAGTCTTTTTTGTTTACAGCCACACCAACAAAATAAGTGCCTATAATGTTACTTCCTATAGCCAATTTTTTTCAGTTTTTCAGATTTCAAATAATTTTAAAAATAAATAACGATTATGCTCTTGTGCTATGGCACTGTCCCAAAAAGAACACAGCTTTTTCCAGCTTGTTAGAAAAGGAACTGAAAGCTACTATCCAAGAAAGCTTTTTAATTAAAAGTGGAAGCGCATTTGGAAGCTTTAAAGTCTTTCATTCTTAGTTTGATCATCTGTCATATTTACTACATCTCCTTTCTTACAGTGTCTGTCACTGCGGTTCTGCCCCGTGACTGACAGCGTAACTCCAGTGTCCACCTCCATTCCCATTTGGGTCCCTACTGACAGATAAGACCATTTTGCTAACTTGATTGTGACGTGCATTAAAAATCCAGAATTAAATTCCATTTTAGATATATTTTCTGTTGACATCTTGAATCTTAGTCTTCCAATTATACATTCCAATTTATACAATTGCATAACAATGAAAAATAAAGTATTTGTCTCTAGACAATGTAGCTAATTCAAAAAAGTGTAATCCTTTCAGACAACAGCAGTACTTCCAAATTCATAAAAAAGCCAAATTGCTCTATAAAGACATCTCTCTCAATTGCACTGGTGTGTTGCATCATAATTTTAAAAATTTTTGTCATTGTTTTCAAAATTCTGTACAACTCCTCTCTTCACATACGTTCCTTTTGCTGTCACATAAATTCATTAAATTTCTCTAAATCATAAACCATTAAAGCTGAGAACACTTATTTCTTTATGCGATTATTTGTATTTTTTTACAAAAGCACACACAGGAGTGTCTTCTCGGAAATCAGAAACACCATTTCCTCATGTATATCCACATTATATATTTTGGTTTTCATGTTATAGAAAAATACAAAAGGGTCTCTGTAAGAGAGATGTTTAGTGTTATGTTAAGCTTCGTATGTTGTGTATTTACAACATACATTAAGTAACTTTAATGTTGTTATTAGACAAGGAAGCTAAGGGACATTTCTGCCTTTCTTTTACGTAACATACTGTTTTCCGTGTCTAAGTTCCTCGTTGTGTTTCCCTCAAACACATATAAAATCATACAACTTCAATGTAAATGCAAATCCATCAACAACATTGGAATGTGAAACTCAAATCTTGAAAACACAAACCATCTTCTAAATGCTTCCTTCATAAAATAAGCAAAGTAAGCTTGAAATAGGGTTAAAGAGAACCTAATTCATGGTTACACCTCAGGAATTATAAAAGTCTTAAAAAGTCACTCCAGGAACTAAGGAAAAAGGCAGGAGTGGGTGCAGCACCCCCACGGGCCAGGAACTACCACCTTCAAATGCAGCCCATTAGCCTGAATAATACAGAATAAAACCTTCCACACAGCACCGCAGTCCTCCCTCCATTCCTGGTTCATGTGAGCTTAGAACAAAGATACCACACTACCTAACACTTAGAATGGAAACGCTAGTAGCACTACACAGATTATCTAATACGCAATTAATTTAAAGCACCAGCTCCTATGTTGAACAAATAGAAAGGATTTAAAAAACAGTCTAAACATGTGTCATAAAAAAGACCAGCAGGCAGGGTCTGCGCTCAGAGAGTTTTGTACAGGTGCATCAAGCTCCTGTCGGCCTTGTGAGACCTGAGCAGGAGATGGGGAAGACCTGGAGATGCTGCAAACCCACAGGCTGTCCACAGCCTCTCCCACTGCAGCGCAGAAACACTCGGTCAGTGCTGCTGCTACAAAACCCATACACACAGGCAGCCATGGAAGACTGAAACTTCACTTTCAGTAATCTAAAATAAGTTTACAGAGAGCTCCAGCAGGCAGATCCATGTCCTCCCTTCAGTCCAAACACCGTTCAGAGTAGAGCCACGCAGCACTGCCCATGGGCTGGTCTGGCCATGCATTTATATATCTTTGTGTTTTATATCTTTAAGATATCTTTAAGGTTTATATTTTATTGCAACTTAATAAAACCAACCAACCAAAATCTCCGCACCCCTCACAGCTTTAAGAAACACAAGCACAGCAACGTAAGTTTCAGTACATCTACCTCTGGTTATTTACCATCATTCTAACTTTGACATTTTAAACTCTTAAGCTGTTTTTTTAACAACCAGCTCAGCAGAGTTTATAAATTTGCGTACATATGCCCTGGAAGTGTAAGTGTTTATTAACAGTTATCTTCCTCAACTGATTGAAAACATCTGATCGCACACTTGCAGTTATGACAGAAAAGAGCTGAAGATATACATTGCTGTACTTAATGCTTTCTGAATGACAGATAACAAGATGCATTGCAACGAGCTAATTTCTGGTCTGCTTAAAAATCAAATGCTGCATTGAACCAGATTCAGGTTCTAAGGTATGGAAATACTGTTCTACTTGCTGTTATCTCTAACAATGTATAGCAGGATTACAGAATGTAAACGAAGTCTTTACTCAATGTTGGAAATTAAAAACAATAGATGTGGCTGGCCTGCATCCATGGGACACAATTATATTTTAAATCTAGAACGTAAATGCAATATCTCACACACAGATAAACAAATCCACTTGATTTCCCAGAGCTACGTGCTCTGTTCTACTTCCAGAGTTCAGTTCTAATCAGACAAGGTAAACCACAACCATTATAGTTCATTTAATTAGGGTAAGGGATGCCACATTTTAGAGCAGGAAAAAAAACCCACTCAGTGTAACTGGATATTTTTTAAAAGACCAGAAATGCCCAATTTATTTTTTCTGAAAGAAAATGCACCTGAAAAAACCTTGGAATGACTTTTGAGATTTTGAACATCTCAGGTCTGATAAATATAACTGCCTCAGAGAAATTTTCTTCTTCTTTAAAACATTTCTCTATGGATGGAAACCATGAATACCTCAAACTCGTCAAAGCTTTACTCATCAGATGCAAACTCTCAGGAATGTATTCAACATAACAATTTTGTAAAACAAAATGAAAATACAGAAATATTCATCTACTCAGGCATTTGCTGGAAACCTCTCCCAGCTTTTTTTGGCATGTTAACCAAGCCTGTGAAGTTATAATCATCTTCCTACACCTGCCCCTTTACACCACCAAACTTGCGGAAGCAGTGATGTAGTGCAGTAAGCTAATCCTAAGCATCCTTCATTGTACATCAATGTTAGAGCAGAGCTGTAGGAAAGTGGAAGCTCTCCTGCTGGCTCCAGCTAACACTGCAGTTACAAACCAGGTCAGGAGAGGAAAGTTTCCCCGGCAGAATAACATGGACCCAGCTTAAGTCAATCACATATTAAGCCATATACAAGTTTTTAGATAAATCCTATGCAACATCATTGGAAAAGACCTATCAGTTCTGCCAAGTAATTTCAGACTTATGGGAAAGAGTTGTTCTAGTCATCATTTTGCCCCAGGAATCTAGAAGGAAAGAAACAAAGAAACCCTCTCCAGCCATCAACCTAATAGTGAAGGGCTAGAACATCTTATGCAACATATGGCATAAGCTCAGATATAGCTGAACAGACTTGAGGGTGTCTCTGGGTAGGAACTGGAAATACTTAGTCCCACGTTGTCATCCGGTCAACATGATGGAAAAGGGAGCAGTGATATTTACCATCTCTCCCAGGCATGAGAAGGTGGATGGAGAAGATAATGGATAGGCAAAAATATCAGGTATACTGTCAGTTCTTTCCCCTAACTCCCACAAACAACTGCAAGCTGCGCAGGGCAGGGAATTGTGTGTGCCTTGTGCAGGATCAGGCAGTCTGGCCACGCAAAGGGCTAGGTGCCCTGCAGCTGGCCATCTCCTCCTGCAGCCAAGACAGACATTTGCTGAGTTACTGCAGTTGTTCAATCGTATTAACCACACTGAGGGTAAAGCACTTCTTTTCCTGAAATCCCACTAAGATTATCACATTGCATTTAATCGCTTTCAAGGAACAGACAGTGAGAGTGAGTGGATGAATGAGAGGGAAAGTGAGGGAGGGAGGGGGAGCAAAGAAGGGAGAGAGAAAGAGAAAGCAAAAAAGGGAGAGGGAGAGGTGCAGTTGTGACAAACGAGCTGTCTTCAGACTCAATCCACTAAAGCTTAAGAAGTATGAAATGCACGTGGACAGTCGCTACGGGAATACCTACAGTGAAGCTTAGAATCTCTGCAATTTGATGCACCAACACAGCAACATTTCCTCTTGCAATGCACCATTGGCATTGCTTACCCCTTCAGCAAAAAAGCAGCCTGTCACTTTGCAAACTATGGAATAACCAACAGTGCAAAAACTCTTTAAAAAGGAGGCATAATTGGCCTTTAAAATTCTGTAGCACTTTGAAGCTATTGTAGTGTCCATGTTTTGAGATCAGTGTTTTACAGGGTATATAAAGAAGCAACTGTCTTAAAAAGGCTCCTTTCCACTCCACAGTTTTTCCTCTAAACTTATCAACTGCTGCATTTAATTAGCATTGCAATATGCAACAACAGCACTAAGTTCTTTGTTCTCTTCAGAGTGGAAAAGTAATTTGATAGTGTGCATTAACAATGATACACAGAGGAGATTCTCACTGTATATAAGGAAACAGTTTTTACTAGGAGGATAATTAGTAACTGGAGCAGGCTGCACAGAAAAGGTTGTGGAGTATCTGCTCCCAGCCATTTTCAAGACCTGATGGGAGGAAGCCCTGAGCCATCTGCTCTGAACTCAGTGTTGACCTTGCTTTGAGCAGCACGTTGGTCTAGACAACCTCCTTCCGACCTGAGTGATTCAATGGTTCCAAGGCCTACTGTCAGATAAAAGGTACCAAGTTCCACAAAAGCACCACAGAGAACCCCAGGAGTTTTCAAAATTAGCTTTTTTTAAAAATAATATCCATCAGGATTTTTGTCCCAAGTACCGGGTTGTGTTACTTATGCACAGTGCAATTAAATCAACGGTATGACTGAAAACCCTTTAGTAAACCCACATTTTTAATAAATTTATGAAGCGCATGCAATAAAAGTTAGCAAAAGACAAAGAAAAAAAATCAAGCACATACTTTTTGGAATAACCATTGTAAATAAATGATGGCTTTCCACTGAATTCCTTTTACAAGTATCAGTAACAGCATAATAATTTATGGGCGACATCAAATGTGTTTCTTCATAACAGGTATTTCCGATTAATGTTGAATCCCTTCTTAAAAGCACACGTATTCATTAAAAGCAGACAAACCCCTACGCAGCCCGAGGAAGCAGATGCGGACACCCCTGCAGAAAGAGGTTTGCAGGTGCAACACATCCTCACCTTGAGATTGGGTTTTGAGAGGAGTTTCAACAGTTCTCTGATCTCACTGCTCAGCGGCTTGCTCTGCAGCTCCTCAGCCAGCTGGGTGGGAGATGGAATTGACACAGAGACCATTAGCAAAGCGTTGTTTTACTCAGCGCATCAGTGACAACCCAGAATCTATCTTGTTCAAGGTTATTACTTTCCAGCGTGTTCAAACAGAAGCCAGCATGAAGAAAAACACCATCAATCACCGCGCTTCTTTTTCTGGCCCTCGGTGGAACAGATTTAAGCCAGGCCTTTTGGCTCAGTTTAACACAAGTAATCATTTCTGGCAAGGGTGCAGCCAGATCACATTCTGATTTATAGCAATGGGGGCAAATCCCAGCACTTCATTTAAGTGAATGGTCCTTTGCGTGCAGACAAAGGACTGCTTGTAAAAATGACTGGATCAAACTTTGACACCGTCTATAAAAAACAGTTTCGAATGAGGTGGTGAAATCCACACTGCTTCCAAAAACCCACAGTAGCCGTGCTGTTTAGGACTGGGATAAGAAAGCAAAGTGCCCCTACAGTGCAAGCAATCTGAACCTTTTATTATGTTTACACATACACTGGAAGGAGCTTGTTAAATGTGAAGCAGGTTAATCATAATATAGTTTATAACAGGTCATCAGCAATTCAAGCCCCTAAAATGCACAAGCTATGTCCTAACAACACGATCAGTAATTTATGTTTGGTTATACTACAAAACTGTGGTTTGGTGAACAATAGAGCAGCAGTCTAACGTTTAATCCCACGGCTATTTGGCTCATGTCTTGAGTTTTTCTTATCACGACATTCTCAACTAATTTGGACTCAAGAGGCATATTTTACTGCAGGATTTCAGACTCGAACTATTTTTCCAGAAGAAGGAAAAGCTAAAACATATTTCACGACGCTGAACTTTAGTTTAAAATTCTGAAGCTACATGGGTCATAATCCAAAACGTGATTTCAGATAATCACTTATTTTCTTTGCATTAAATCAGTACCATAAAAATGTCCAAAAGAAAGACTGGTTATTTGCAGCAAGCAATTTTATTCATCTAGCCTAATTTTAAATTTGTACTTTCATTTTGTATAAATTGTCAAGATAAATGGATATAAGTATATTTTGCATAATTATATATAATAGACAATTCTAGAAGCAATTCTAGACATCAGACATGGTTTGAATACTTTTTTTTAACCTTCAAATTAATACAGGGGTACCAGGACTGAAACAAAAATTCATCACCGACAGTCCCACAGCCTGTTAACTGTAATTCATAGATAAAAACGTCCACCAAATACATCAATGCTAATCTTAACAATGTTTGTGTCTTAATACCGAGAGATTAGAAAACGATCTCTGTAGGAAAGTCAGAATGAAATATTTTAGGCACATAAAGACAAGTATTGAGGTAATCTGCCTGCAATCTAGTCTGCATGTTCTATGGAAATGAATGAAAATATCTATGAATCTATGAAAATAATCTGTGATAGGACTGACAAGGAGGTATATGACACAGGTTCCCCTTGGTTCATTCTTTAGCTTGTACTACTCATCACTAGAGGATAAAATCTATTCATTTGTGTCTCATTGACGAAAACTGGTAATCACTCAGTAAGAATGACTGCTTTGGCGTTTCTCTCTCAGATGAATTGCGCACAAGCACCTATTAACTTCAGCAGAACTGGCATTAGCTTTGGTGGTGCAAATATAGATGCAGGTACATAGGGTTTAGCACAGTAAGAAACAGAAAGAATATTTTGTTATTGCTTTAACAGACTTTTTAATCTCATAATTTAGAAAATATTTGTTCAGAAATTAAATAATTAAAAAGTTGTTTTCACTCATATAACTTACAAGCTTTTCCCAAATATTTCCATAAAAGCCTTAAAGCACCACGTAACAACCTGAGTTACATGAGGAGGAAGACAAAGATCGACAGAGGAGGAAGACAAAGCCATGTTTCCACATTAGCAAACAGGTATCACCAGAGCTGCTTCTTGTGCTTCTAGCACTTTTGGATTGGATATTTATTTGTTGTCGTTGTTGAAGTGCTGGTATTTGTGACAGCTACCAGCAGCAGTACAAACTATACAGAATACTGTGGGTGCACTGAAACCGTGCCCATCACCTCCTATGCCAAAGACTGCATGAAAAGCTGGCCGAGAACCTCTTCTATGATTCTTTGTTGAGGAAACCATAACATTTCATCAAGTTCTTTATGAAGAGCTGCCACTACAGAGAAGGGAAAACAAAGCCAGGGAGAAAGGCAGATGTGGAGTGAGGCTGGCGAGAGGAGAAGCACTAGGGCATGGGGATGTAAAGCTTCTGGAGAAACTTCTGAAACTTCTTTTGCCAGAACAGTCTTTCTAATAACCTAGAGGCCTTATTTGCCGTATATACCTCTGCTGACAGCAATGATTAGAATACTTCCATGTAATCAAGAGTCCTACGTCAGACACTGTTGCTCCAAAATCAGAGGCAAACAAAATCTCTGATGGGAAATTCATCCAAAAAGTCACTGCAGGCGACGAGAGAGAACATATGGCAGTGAGGAATATGAAAATGTTTAAAAAAGAAGCCTCACCACAATTGTTACCTCTGAAATTGCTTTATAAAATAACACAAGAATAAAAACACGCTCCAGTTTTTATTTACGCTTGCAGCACCTCAAATTTGCATTTTAAATCAAACAGGAAATAGGCACTTGTTAATAAGAATATCTCCTCCTTTGTTTAACTATAGGGCAGTTACTACCACTAGGAAAACAGAACATTAATTTAAAGCCTACTGAAATAAAAGTGTGTTTTATATGACCAACATGCTCTTAAATCCCTGAAGCTGACAACTAGTTGGACAAATGTGCCAAAAATTGAATAGCACTTTAATCCTGAAACTTCATGGGTTTTAGAGTTACAAAACCCCCTGCATGTAAATGAACTTCCTCAAAGTTTGCTGATAACTATTGAAACACAGAGAACCCCGCAGTGTGCCAGCCTGACTCCAGCTGCCAAAGGACATCCTTGTTCTATGGGACGGTGCCCATAAAACCAGCTGTTCAGCTACACATATGCAGAAATGAAGAACCAGCAAGATGATCTTTAAAAAGAAGGCAGATGTCTAGAGACGCTCATGTCCCAACATATGCACATTTTAAAAATACAACCATGTATACATAATAATACATTCATAGGGTTAAAAACCCTGACCTCTCTCAACTGAGGAGTGACAGAGTACTTTAATTTGGGGATTTCCAAAAGTATACGTTTTAAATGGGGCTGAACAAAGAATGAGATTGCTCAGCATTTCTGAAAATATCAAGAACTAAGTTTTGCATCCAAAAATAAGAAACGATTCTTATTAAGAATTTTAGCCCAGAGATCCATAACACAAATGTTAACAAGGATTATTAATATGTCACCAAGAACTTAATGAAGAGAATTTCAACCAGCTTTCTAATTTTCAAAATTACTATCAACATTATTCAGAGCTACTTGAAGGTTAAAAAAATATTACTAATATATGCCTGATGTCAAAGCTAACGCATTATTATATTGGGTAGGTTACATGGTATAGCTCTCCTCCTACTGAAACATGATGAATTACATTACATCCTTTTTTCAACAAACTTCAAATATGTTTAATTTAGTTTTTTGTTAAAATGTTACCATTCTCAATTCACAACATCTAGACAATTGTAAAATTTAAAAATCAAAAGCTAATTATATAAAAGGATAGTTAAGATTTTAAAACACCTATGAAGCATGTGAAGTCTCGAACATGTCGTATTTGAAATGGATCCTTATACATACTGCCTTTTCAAAAAAACAACCTGAGATCATCAATTGCAACAAAGATTTCTGGATTTCGCCTAAACCACAGTTTATTAAACATTTCTCTATCCTGGCCTACCTCGGGTTCAGTCATAGTTTATACAGGTGTGTGCACAATTCATCTGAATCCTAGAATTAACCAAATAGCAAGAAATGGCAGGTTGGATTTTTTTCTTTAAAATAAAAATTATAGTAACAGGAAATTAACTACTCCATCAATGCTGACCACTTCTACAATTTATTTTTTGGTTATGAAGGTAATTTGGAGAGCTCCAATATCAATAAATCACTACTGTACTTTTTCTTAAATAGTTTTTGATATTTTTTTAACAAGCCTCCTTCCTAGGCATTTCATATGCTTCATTTCTGTAGTACTGTCTGTCATTTTTCATGTTCTGTCAGCAGTGTGCTATCACATTTGTCTTTATTTTTCCAAAGCATTCCTCTTGTCTCTGACTTTCTCAAAACACTAATAGTTGACAGCTTTTCCCCTCCCAGTAGGGTTCCAACCTGTAATTTCTATTACGTAGTTACTAAAGCAGAACAAGAGGCTATCTAGATGCAATGTTTTTATAACAGGCAAGTGAATAAAAATCAAAGTAATATCAGCAACAAGCCCAGCGATGACAGCACCTTTGGAAACATTTGCAGCTTCTTATGATTTCAGCTCAGAGTATTACGTTCATATGTTTGCACTATGAGGAGTTCTGCCTGCAGACAGTTTTTTGGGAGACTTGGTACCAGTGATCTCAGCAGGGGACACTTACATCATCTGCCAAGGCTGCTGCACCATGGAGTACGGGCACCGGGTTCTGTTTTTCATAATAATGCAGTTTTTCATGAATCTGGAAGACAACAGCACAAAACAGTAAGTATATTTAGCAGCAGGAGAAACGGTACAAAATGACCCTGTCGAGCTAACTGATCTGTTGAGTGTCTGTAACTAAAGAAACATCCTTATAGTAACCTACAGGCAGCAATCATGTAAATGTAATTCATCATCATCCTCTGTTGAAGTGCTAAGAATATGAAATCAGATGGAAAAAATGCTCAGTATGTAGACCAACCCACAGAAAAACTAAACATTTGTGATTTTTCTCTCCTGGCTTTCTGTGTCCATATTTCTAACATATTGCTTTAAGTATCAATTACATTTTATATTGCTGCTGAAAACACAAAGCATAAAGTGTTTATCCCCAAGATGGATATAAAAAACCCTGTAAATTATGATTTATGAAGTGAAATAATAGCCTGCCACCCACATCTTGACAGACAGCTTCGTGGAGCGGCTGCCGTCATTAAAATAATTCAGAAACAAGGGCAAAGTAGTGCTAGTATGAATTCTAACACATCTGAAAGAAAAAGGCAGTCCTTCAGCAAGTTAAAGTCATTTAAGAGCATTTAAAGTTTTTAATGGAGAGTTATCAACATTAAAAATGCTTTGGTTCTTTCAAAAGGGGAAAGGATACACCACCATTTAAATACCCAGCCTCTTCCCTCCTCCACAAGTCATGCATTTAAAAATTTAGATCTTTCCAGTGTGAAAGCTTAAAAGAGCCAGCATATTTTAAAGCTTCTAACAAGTTTTTAAAAAGTTATTTCAGAATGGCATAAAATATTAAACATTCAATTTTATTTACATTATTTTCCTGAAGATACACAGATGTACAAATATTAATTAAAATTTGAAAAAAGAAGACAAGAGCAGTCTGCACTGATGCTACCACACCCCATTCTTAGATTTCTACTTTAGTCCCGCTGCTCTGAAGGAGGCACGGACTCCAGATGGTTGGGGGAGTTGCAGAAGGAGCTAAACCTGGGACTTCTGTGCTTGGCAAGGAAGGGAACACGAGGTCTGGCAGAGGCCGCAGGGCTCACGAGTTGCCTGAGGAGCCCCTCACATCCTTGGGGTACGGGAACCCCAATGATACCCTACCCCTCCCTGGCATGCCACTGCAGAAGGAACGGGACAGACACCAGGCAGCAAGGACAGCTGTAAAGAGCAACCAAACCAGTGGTCTCTCCACACTGAAAACGTTTGGAGTCGACTGGATCGTACCTGTTATGCACCAACTGCTTCCTCCTGCCTTCCCTCCTCTTCCACATTTACTTTTCTCTGCCCACTTTTGGGGCAAAAGTGAGCGGCAGCACTCACTCCCCTCACTGTCCAGGACTCCCTCAGCCTTCTCCCCGGCCCTTTCTCTTGAGTTTAACCTGAATTCCTAATAACCACACCCATAACAAGATAATGCTTGCCATTTTTCCTGTCTTCTGCTGTGCTTCGTAATACTTACTAAGTCCATGTCTCTTTTTACTCATTTACACTATAGGTTCTTTTAAGTAAAGGCCATACGACACCCTGTTAATGTACCGTGGCATAGCAGGATCTGTCTTAGTCAATTCCTTCATCATTTCTGTAATCTTCATAAGACCATTTCTGTAGGTGGTTTGTTAAAGAATACTGAAGTTCTGAAACATCAAGGTGAAGCATGAGAACGACACAGTTGCTCAATTGCTAAGTTGTAAAATGTGTTGTTCTGAGCAGCAAGTATTTGTACCTCATCTGGAAAGTAAATGCAAAGCACTATTATCTCCAGAACATGAGTGTGAATTTTATGTAGCTTATATAGACATTGTTTACTCAGCAAAGTAAGACTAATCCATACTGGATGTCACCAACAGTATAAGTGACTGGAAAACTTCATATTTCTAGCTCACAAAGCAGAGAAACTAAACAAAACAAAGAGCTGCAGCTCCCTGATTTTAGCAGAAATTTGTGATTTACTTAGCCTGTGAGCTTGAATAACTAAAAGGCATAATAAATCAAAAAATCTCAAATCCATCATTTTTTTGATTGCTTCAGCCAACATCTTGATTTTATCCAGGCTGAGCTTCCATCAGCTCTGAGGTTAAAAGCAGTCACATATGCTACCTTCTAGTGTCTCAAAGAAAATAGAAGTGCCACTGCTGATGAAGCTGTTTTTACCCTGGACAATCTGCAGGTGTCTTTACCAGTGAACAGTGAAATTTAAAACAAAAACAAAAACAAGAAAAAAAACCCACCCCAAAGCAAATGAAAAAAGAGCTAAGACATTCTCACACAACTCATCTTCTAATCTTCATGTAACAAAAAGTAGGGGGTTAAAAGGAGGTACTGTGTAACTTTAACAAGTTAATGGCTCTGCCTATAACCAGCAAATGGCTGAAAACAAATTTTTATTTTCATAACAGTGGATATCAGAATTCAGCTGAGCATTTAAGGAAAGACATTAAGGTTCTAATTGATTATGGAGAAGTTGTAGAGAGTAGCTGACAAATCAAATCTGGAGCAAACAACAGGAGCTAATTGAGAAAGCAGGAAAATTTAACTATTATTACCAGACAGGTCTAGATATTAGGTTTTGCCATATCAGGTCGGAAGTTTTATTAATTTACTGTACTGGCATGATGAGTGACTCCAAGGATAAACATCACACGTTCTACAGTTACAGACACTGCAAGCTCAGCACACTTCCATTCGAGATGCAATACAGGTATTGTTGGTTGGTTTGTTGGGTTTTTTTTTTTTCAAAAAACATCTGATTCAATAGGTAGTATTTTGCCTTGTTTGCTAAATTAATCTGTTTTTTTAATCAGACCTTCATAGGGCAGTATCTCTCTTTCATCTCTTTGTAATTTAAAGTAGTTACCGAAGAAAATTAAAAAAAACACTGGTCTGTGCACAAAGCTTCAATCAATGCAAAATACAAGGATTACCTTCCATATCAGTACAAAATTATCATACGTATGATAAAAATGCTATTTCCTACTGCTCCCCTATGGTTACTGCCTACCTCTAACTTCTGGATAACTAATTTATTCATAATGTATGCAGCAAATCTATAATAGCTTCCTGAACACAGTAAGACAGGAGATTTGGTGCAATTCAACCAACAAAGCAAAACCTTCCATGAGGCAAAAATACATTTTCAGGCAACTTCTTCTCTCCATGTGTCTAAAAATGTGTTCCAAGACGTTTTGGTCCGTAATTTTCTCCAAAGATCACAGTAAGGCTGACTGGCCTCTAGTTCCCCAAATTGTATTTTGGGGCTTTTTTTAGGATAGGTACAGCACTTGCCTTTTTCTGGTCATGGGGGACTAGGTCATCTCTGTCACCTTTCGAGGCTGACAGAGAACACTTGCAAACTCACCTGGTGGCCTCTGAATTTCTCAGACTTCAGAGTGATGAATGACTGCATTTATGACTACCACCTTTAGAAAAACTACTGTGCACACAGTCAAACGTTTTCACAACTTCTCCACGTGCTGTCTTTCAGTTACTTATCTTCCCAAATCTGAAATTTGTAAGTCATGCTAATATATGCAGAACTAGCATTATATTTCCAAAATTCAATTCTTACACAAGTAGAATTTGCAATTTCAGTATCTGGATTAAGTGACTGCGTTGATGAAAATGAAGACAATGTAAGCTGGGGAACCCAGAACTGAAAAGCAAAACAAGACAAGGGGGTGCAAGTACTTCACCCCTTTGCAAATCTCAATCAAGGAAATCAAACTGTACCAGAATTTAAATACATCCTGAAACACTTTGAAAGAAGTATGAGTGGATTCAAAGTAGTAGAAGAGAGAGCATTTATGTATTCAAGATAAAACATTTCATATTTGCAACCATTTGTCTCAGCTTCATTCTAAAGAATTCTATTTAATACAAAAGTCAAATTTATCTTGTATTCTGTGACTTTTCCTGATGTTCCGTAACTTTAATACTATTGCCTTCTCTCTAATAGAAACCTATGAAACATAAGGAGAGTATAGGACTGTATCATGCTTAAAAAATAAAAAATATAGTACATCTGTTTTGAGTTCTTCTGACACTTAAGTGTAAAGCTTGTACCCTGAAAATCTCTTCACAGATGAGACCAAGTCTGTTAAAGAAAGAGGTATGTATTGTAAATAAAATATATTAAGCTGTTCTGCTGAACAGATGACTAAATTGTTGGGATTTTGTTTTTTGATTTTTTTTTTTTTTATGAATACCTATCCTTTTCACTGTAGGGTACTTTGGGTAGACTTAAGAGGTTCTGTGAAAACTGAAAAACTACTGTGAAGATATGCCCCAAGAGGGAAAAATAATAATTTGCAAATTTATACAATTTTTGGCACATTTATAGGCAAGGGAAATTGTTTCTGGATTTTCCCAGAGACTGAATTAAGCTTTCTATAACGAAGTATAGCAGAAATATGTTTTCTGCAGTGTCCCCAGCCTGGACTATTTCAAAACCCACAAGGTGAGTCAGAAAAACAAAAATCTTAAACAAAGAATGCTACAAAATAAGCTTAATTTCTCCTTTTAGATTTCTTGATTTCCAGGTACAATTCTGCTATCATATGGCTCAAGACAACACGGGAGGGGGGATAAGCGTCTACACAGAATAATATAATCAGTTTCCAATACCCCACCTCCTTCTGGGAAGGAATCCCCTTAATACAAGAATAATTTTATTATAAGCAGGACTTTTCTGAAAGGCTCTACAGAACAGTAATACACAGCTACAAACTACATACCTGGCTTCAGAAAAGGTAGCTTGTATTGGTATTACAGTCCAAGATTTATTAGCAATCTTTTAGAAAGTTCTCCGCGTACAAAGTTTCTGGAAAATTTAAAATGTAGCTCCAAAGTGGACTGTTTTCATCAGAAGATGATGCCACCCAAAAAATACACTGTCAGACATGTTATCTCCTTTTTCTGAACTTGAAGAAATAAAGTCTTTAACTGCTTAACGTACCTACAGCTTCATGAAAAGAACAGAATGTTTTTAAAGGAGATACTGAAAGTGTCAGCAAATTGAAAGTAGAGTTCCCCGTAATTGCTTTGAAAAAATAATTTCCCATCAATGCCAGTAAGTTATACTAAAAATTCAGAAAACTGCTAGTTTGGATGGATTTTCAAATGTTCTGTACATCAAAGCAAAATAAATTTCCAAAACAGAAAAAAAAAGCCTACTTATAAGAAATAATTTTGAGATGTAAACAGAACATTAAGACTTCTGCCTTTCAGTTTTTATAACCTTCTCCATTCCTGTCCCTGCTCCTCTATATCATGACATTGGCTTTGTCTTTCTGTCCTCTCTTCCCCTCCTCTTTTCCATCTCAAAACTATTTTTTCGACTTCCTTGCATCCGCTTCCTTTTTTCTACCTTTAAAATAGAGATCAATACATATAAGTCACCTGTAACTACCTTGCTGCCCATATGTTTATATTCATATGAATACTCTACTCTGTGGGTACGCACTCATCATGACTACACATCTCTCGTGCTTGAGCAAGCAAGAAATGTAAAGTTTACTTACAGAATAGGTTAAAAGAATGTTCACCTTCTTACCTCCAGAGTATTTTACTTGTTACATGGATTGATCAACCTAAATTTTAGGAGGAAATAGCAAAGAAAGTAAACCTGACAATTAGACTGTGAAGATGTGTTATGCTGTAGTGGTCCAGTGCAAGATTTAGAGCCCACAGATACGCCCTGTTTGAAAAGCACATGCACCAAAAAGCATTGGTGGTGGAGAGAACAAGAGGCAGGAAAATGCAGAAAGGGCCCAAATCAAAACAAAACTTTTATTAATAATCAAGAGCATGAGAAGAATAAGGTGCCAAAAAGTTAACAGGAGACAAACTTAGTCTTTTTGACAGAAGAATCGACATAGGTAAAGAATAAGTGTATGTAAGAATATATATGGAAACGCTTATAACCCAAAAAACACTGGATCAACATAGTGAGCCATACTAGCACATAAAACATAAGAAACACGAAACACATTTGTGAAAATATTCTGCCGACCACCCAGGGGTGTACCAACTACTCACACACGTCATCACCTCTAGATAAGAGCTTTTTTTATGGCAATGACACCATCCTGACAGTATGCACTGAAAAGGATTTTGGGACAAGTCTGTACTGACCATCATTCTAAGGCAGAGAGTAATTCTGGAACAGTGGGCATCACTCTTTGAGAAATATCAGTGGCTTATATCCTCTTATTAGTTATATAAACATTCCCTTACTTGGGTGTGATTTTACTGGATGAGATAACTCTCAATATGGAGATAAGGTACCTGCAAAATTTGGCTAATTACACTAACGCATGAAACCATGCAATACCATCTTTGTTTAACGCAAGGGAACAACTGGCACTGAGGACCTAATCACCACACCATATACCTTTTACTCTGGACTAGCCTAGCCTAGTCTCATCTGCTGAATACCCATTAGCAGCTAATCTCTTTGTTTAGTTTCAGCAGAAAGGAATCCATCTCATGTACTGGACTGCCGATGCTTGCTGATGCAAACCAAAGCAGCAGAAGTTGAGAAGATGAGAAATTGCTTTAAAAAAATGCACTCCTGGTCTGAACTAAAATGCCAATATAAATACACATACAAAGCACCAAGACATGTCTAGAAGACAGGCATTGAGTATATTGTTGTAGAAAGTCAACAAAAGTAGGAAGAGCGTTTCCCCTAACTGCTCTCTTCATGATATTCTTCATAATATATCAGTAAGACTGTCTGAAATCAAAACACTGTCAAAAGCCATGCAGCTTCTGTATTTATTGGCTTAGTCACTTGCATGGATGCATAATGAAAGACTCTCTTATATGGAGAGAGTTAACTCTCTGTTAACTGTCCAGCAAAGTTTCCGGTTCCTGTACTGTTTGCAAAAAAGTCTTTAATTCCACTAGTGGCACCACAAACTGAGGAGATGCTACTACAAAGAGGACCATGTTTACATTACGAAGCCACAAAAGATTAAGAGAATGGAAAAAGAAAGCAAAAGAGAAACTGGTGAGGCAATAAGTGCTAGTTTTGGCTTCATCTGCAATTTGCGTCCTGCATCTGCAATATCTGGAGCAAGAGAAATCATTCCAAGGCACTCATGACTGCAAAGGACACCTTTATGAATAGTCGCGATGTTTACAGAGTGAGATTTCAAGATGAGAATTAGAGTTTTCATTTGATCACTAATGGTAACACCTTAACTCTGGGATCTAGACAGTGAGTTCACTGAAATGATTGGCTACAATCAAACAAATGGAAATAACCATAAAAACATTCACAAACTGTAAGTGCATACCATCATCTATACTGAAAGAGTATGCATATTTTGCTTGATGACAAATTTTAATGAACAGATTAATTCCCGCCTTTTCTTCTCCCAGAACCCTAATGTAACAGATGAAAGGAACTAGAAAAATTACCCAATTTTTTGCTCTATTTTCATCATTTAGCGGGTGTCTGTAAACCTATTTACACAGCACCGGAATATGGACTGAATGCAAAACTATTCATTTGCTCCCAAATCTTCCTACGGTACTTATCATTGCAGCTTTGGCACACTAATGAACTTAACATATATGAACAACTGCAGTAATATGGCATGATGAACACATGAGGTGTAGGAAAACTGAGCAGCAAATCAAATGCCAACTCATTTCAAATACCCAATGCAACATCTTGAAAACTGACTTTCTTAGAACACGTACAGTCTTTAAATCACATTCTACTGAGGCCAATTGACTTGAATTGCAGTTAGAGGCATAGAATATTGCTAAGAATTTAGCATTATGTATTTTAGAAAAGACAAACAAAATAAAAATGCATAAATCATAGCTAACTACTCAAAGTTTGCAAAGAGAATTTCATTCCCCATAGTAACATCAAATTGCCTCAAATATAAATTAAGTGATTGCACAGTGCAGAAAGGCTTTTGAGAGAATGTTACAAGTATCAAAGCAAGCCTCTGAAGACATAAAAACAGATATTCAGATTCTGGCCCTATTTTCCATAGCAAAAAGTTTCATCACAACAGATGAGCAATTCTCTTCCAAGCTCTTTCTCCAAAGAGCAGAAGCATTAAGTTCATAAGAGTTCAAACGCAGGCTAATGCTGTGGAAATATTTCTGCCTAAACAGTAAAAAATTCAGTAGTCAGAAGTCACTCAGAACAACGTTGGACAACCTTAACAAAAGAACCAAAAACTTGCACTATAATAAAAGAATCATAAGCTTCTTTACTTCTTTCATGCTATCGCTTCACTATAGCATGAAATCACGTTAAAAAAAATCAGAAAGCCTGCAGACTCTCCGGTATAAACGGTTGTAATGGGCTTGGCTGGGAGGGAATTCATTTTCTCCACAGCAGCCCGTATGGTGCTGTGCTGTAGGTCTGTGACCAAAACAGCGTTGGTAGGACAGCAGTGCTTTAGCTATGGCTGAGCTGTGCTTGTGCAGCATCAAGGTCATCTCTGTCCTCGCTCTGCCCCCTGCAGCGAGGAGGCTGGGGGTGGCCAAGGGGCTGGGAGGGGACACAGCTGGGACAGCCGACCCCAACTGACCAAAGGGACATTCCATGCCATATAACGT
Organism: Dromas ardeola; assembly: GCA_013398915.1. Classification (NCBI taxonomy): domain Eukaryota; kingdom Metazoa; phylum Chordata; class Aves; order Charadriiformes; family Dromadidae; genus Dromas; species Dromas ardeola. The sequence goes on along the minus strand of VYZM01016691.1, from coordinate 894,009 downwards.
CATGTTTTTCCAAAGCAGCCATTGCTTGGGGACTAGATGGGCATCACTCAGTTGGTGGCGAGGGATTGCTTTTGTATCAATTGTGACCTATATTCAAAACAAAACCCCTCCAGGAATTTCTAATTGCATAGCAATTTCAGAAATAAATTTTCAGAACTGCATTCACAATTACAGTAATTTTCTAAGTTACAGAATGTGGTAATAGAGTTACATTAGATCATATTTAAGGGCATTTTTCTTGTCAGGCTATGTTTTGTAAAAATTATACAGTGGTGTGTTATCTACAGATTTACAAAGTTATTGGAGCAGCATTATTTGAAATCAGGTGCTATCAATGCAAATGAGCAGTGTTGCCTGGAGAGGGCACAGCTTCAACTTACACCCTCAACAAGCACTTGCTGCTTGAATCAGCAAGAACTTGGTTACGGAGCGCTTATATGTGTGACAGAGTTGTTACAGCAGAAGTGCCCAGTTAACAGTGACGGCAAGTATCATGCGATTATCATGAATTAGATTGTTAAAGCCAATAAAAGAAGCACAGCATGCTAGGAATGAAAGAAAGCAACCGTGTAGGGAAATAAGGCAGCTCTTCTCAACCAGCAAATCAAATGACGTATTGATTTTGTTACGGACAAAAAAGAGCCTTGCTAAAAATTCAGGTCTTGTGAGTTGTTAGTCTTTCCAGCCAAATAACTAGTTTTTATTGTCTAGCCAAAAATTGCAAGATAGAAAAATGCCTGTACACATTGCATTAAGTTGCACAGTAAAATCCTATTCTCCATGGATTTTTTTTCTTAATCTGTGGTTTGAGTTTCCTCCTCAATCATTTAACACTGTGCCTCATTACCTCATTTGTCTGTCCTTCACCCTTGATTGACCTTGATGAGCAGGGTCCATCTGAAGAAGATGATCAGGATGGAGAAAATGCAATGCTTCAGGAAGAACACCTGCACTCAGGGGTTTTTTTGAGGCAGCCTCACAGATGAAGCAGTTCTGGGACTAGTCTGACAAGGTTATGAGGGCATTTGCCAGATTTGATTTTGTCTTACAGAGATCTAATCAAAGTCCCAGGCCTGCGAGGAGCCATCTCTTGATTTTTATTCTTTATTGATTTTTTACTCTTTCTGTTTTGAGAAAACCAAGACAGACATTAAGTGAGCAGTTGATGGGCCTGATGCTCCTGCTTTTGCTTCTCTGTGCCGTATACACTTTCTCCGTGTACTGAAATTGCACCTCCCCGTCACATTTCTTTTTTTATTGGAAAACATACTTCATTATCTGTTAAGTACCTAGCTATTGACACTTTTAACAACACATCCTTCATGAACAGTGGGGTATGCCGGCAGATCTACATCTTATAGTATCTCTAATTTCAGAATTTCCTGGCTTCATGCTAGTGTAACAAAGCATGTGAAAGAAAATTAGTAAATGCCTCCATTATGCTCATATACCATGCCTTCCCCTTAGCTCAAAAGCAAAGAGAGCCATTAAGATTAAGTTTAAAAAATTAAATTCATTGGGAACATTTCCGAGCAACAGCTGTAGCACCAGAGAATCAGTTTTCCTAATCTGGAGAGCACATATTGTAAGCAAGCAGTTGTTCACCTGTCCGTAAGATTTAAATGCAGAAAAAATACACCTGACATGGAGGACTGGTGAGGTTGTTTTTACTATCCAGAGAGTAGAGACAAGAACAGATAAGAAAGGAAAGGTGTGAGTGCAGTTAAGTGTGGGATTAGTGGCACAGAAGTTCAGCAGTAACATTCAGCAGTAGTCATTTTAAAGCAAAGGTCCTACGGTATGAGCCTACTATAACGTGGTGAGCGACCAATTTCCTCTTCACCATCACTTTCCTGAATGACAGTCCATCCATTCTCTATTTGTAAAATGGAAAAGCAGCTTAACGTGTGGTTAAAAGCAAGACCAGGTAAGTACCTTGAAAATAGTGTGCCACATATTTCAATTCATTTGGGTGCTGTGGAACTTGTTGGGGCAGCTGATGAAGAACAGACACTTTCATCAGGAAGAAAGGAACAGATGTATCCTGAAGCTCTTGTTTAATGTGGAAATGTGACAAACACAACTTCTCTATACACACGTATAGAAACTGAACAGAACAATCTAAGAAATTGACAGAGGCCATATACACAATGGCAACAGCCCATCCAACCCCTTCTGCTCATAGCCAAGTAATCAGAGATAAGTTCTACAGATTTCTAATGATACAAAATGCTCCAGGTAAGGCTTGCTCAGGAAACTGTATTCTGCCAACAGTTCTTGGTGGCAGCTCCTCAGGGGTGTAAGCAGAGCAAGTACCGTGCACAGAGTGGTCAGGGCACTTCAACACAGCAGGTGCCAGGCAGCCCTGCAACGCATGGAATCAAACCATTGCTCATTCGGCCAACAGTCTGGTCTAGCACCCGCAAGCGAGCACCTTCTAACCTGGCTCCCAGCCCTTTTAAGATCCTACAGCCATAGGAGCTGCAGCCTTGCGTTGGACTTGCATTTTGCTGTACATTGATTTCCTGCCTTCCCACCTGATCCTGGAGAACAAATTGGTGGCTTTGTCTTTGCGATGGTCTCTTCAACACAAAAACTTAGGTACTTTTCCGGTCATTTTTAAGCTCAACCCAAGCTTTTTCAATCTTCCCCTGTGGATCATGTTTTGCAGCCATCTCATCATTCTTACTGCTCTCTTCTGGAATTTTTACAGTCTACTTAATTAGTGGTCTTACCTTCGACCTGCCTATGATTGATACATTTTTTCCTTAACTACTGATAATCCACAGCATGCCATTTCATTTTCATACAGTTGACAATTATTATTCAAGTAGGATCCTAAAAGTACTAGAAGTTTAAAGATCAAAATAGTAATTACATGAAATGTTAATTTCCTTATTCATTCTCATTTGCAAAGTACTCCAACATGCTTATTTGTGATTTTAACTCCTTTATAGCTTACCTTGTGAGATGCTGCCCTTTTTCTTCATTTTTAAAAGCTTTTTTTTTTAAATTGTATTTTAATACCTCAGAGGTTTATTTTATTTAGTCTATATCACAAAAAAAAGAGAAAGGACTCAAGAATAAGAATATTTTTGTCGGAATGAATATGAAAGCATATGATAATAAGACTAATGTATTAGCTATTTTATTTTTGCAATGTTAAGCAAAACAGATTAAATACTGGCTACAAACCCAGTTATTCCTTGCAGAGTTTCTTAAAATGTTTATTTTTCTGTAAGAAACACTTTTCACTTTGAATTCATTGTTCCTTATACAATAAAATAAAGCTGCTATTATATGAGATTTCACAGGCTTCATTCAAATGCATTTTTTTTTTTGTAAGTAATAAGAAAAGGTTTTGATGACCTTGGTTATAGGAAGAGGGTCCCTAGGTAGACAGAGGAAGTTCAGACCAAAGCCAAACAAGTTGCGCTTGCTCCAAAATAAATTTCCCTGCCCCTTTAGAGCCAAACAGCCTACATGGCTACTGTATACAGTATTTTCAACATTGTTTTTCTGTACTTTTAACCCCATTTCCAAAGGAAGGAGCATCAGAACAATTCCAAATTTGAATGAAGCCACTCTCTTGTGCGAGCTAAGGACGTGAAGTCCTTGAACAGAAAGAACAGAACATCAAACTTCTTCTCTTTGAAACAAGCAGTCTTCAAACTGGAGTCCATGGATGCTGAAAGAGCCCTACAATTTTAATGCACTTCCCTTCATAAATGCATTTTCAAGTAAAACAAAATCTGAGCAGTAAACCCATCAAATACCAGTCTGAATTGTAACAGCCTGAATTTCCTAAGATAAAAGCATAGCAATTCTCTTTTTTCCAAAAGCACCCACTGACCTATATAAAAACATCTTAAATTTAGTAAAAGTTTGAGGAAAAATTTCAGAAGTGCAATAGCGAACTCAGGATTCCAGATCACAAATTGCTCTTTCCAGCTTACAGCTCTGCACCCTTCAGTCTATTGACTCCCACTCAGTGGCAAACTGTGCCCACCCCACCCCAGTATTATTACTTCAATAAACACCAATTTTTGAATGAAGCATTCAGATTTAAATGAAAAAGAGAATCTGGGCTCTTTATTTCTCTCTCTTCCTTTCATCAAAACAATAAGGATTAAACATTCACAACACAATAGACCAAATCTTTTATTAAAGACAAATTTCATCTCATACCTATAACCAATTGCAATATTTTCCTGATATAGTTGTCATATAAACAACATGACTTTCTAAGTAACCTTTTAAAATGTACTTTTACTTAAAGAATACTTCATGTAAGCAAGAAAGGAATTGCACTGAAGCCCTTCAGTTTTGAGAACTAGCACTCAGTAAAGTCGCACAGTTGTAATTAAGTAGAAATGGAAATAAGCCTTACTGCAACGATCCAACAGCTGATGTTTTTACAATAGTTCTACATACAAAACTTGAGGAAAAACTTATTTCATTCAAGACACTAATGAAATTAGATTGATTAGAAAAAAAATATACATTTGTACAGTATTTCAATCCCACATTCCAACAATGAACTTGTATTTTCTTTCTTTAAGGAAATCTTCCGATTTTTCCCAGTTAAAAACTCTGTTGATAATTCCTTTTTAGCTATCACCTGACTCTGTGCGTAAGTAATGCAACAAAGACTTGCAAAATGTATGCCTAACTAATTTGAATTATTATGTGTAATAGATATGCCAAAGAATTGATCCAAAACATTAAAAATTAAAAACTTCTTCAAGTCTTGCTATTGGTCAGATTTTAAGAAATATAACAGTTTCTTTAGCTTTATGATAAACCTTTTTTTAAATAGCACAAGTATAATGTTACTGTTTTATATGGCGAAAGTGTTTCTCCATTTGGGGTTTGGTACTTTAAATTTAAAGATCATAATGAATTTGAGAGGAGGAATTTTATTTTATTTTTTTTTTTAGAAAAGTCAGCTTTCTGTACTACAGAAAAACACAATCATTCTTGCTGTTGAATACCAGATTTGAATAAGATTTTGCAAAGAAAAAAATTTATCTAAAAGCGATAAAAATATTTAGACTACTAAACATGAACTGGAAAAGGAAATAAACAGAGTGGATGCAGCTAGAATGTAAAGAACAAAGATCATGTCAACAGCTGACTGATTGGATTTTGGAAGCTAACATTATCTGAAGTCCTTCTAAGCACAAAATATACCAGCAACAACTGCCATGTTATTGCTGAGAGACACCTAGGAAAACTGCAATCCTGAGCATTTCATGACTTGCAATTAAATTCGATTATATAATTCAGCAATTAAAAAAACTCCACCAATATTTCATTATTTCCCACTGCTTTATACTGGTATGTTGATTAGCAAAGAAAGAGCCATAAAGTGAATTCGAACATAAATTTACAATACTTTCTGTGCCAATACTAATACCCATTCATGTTAAAATATTCCCAGAGTCTGAATTAGAGGACTGAAGAGGTAACTTGCTAAGAATATGGAGATAGCACTTTAAAAAAAAAATAAGTTCAAAGGACACTTATCCAAAGAAAGAAGCTAATCAGGACATGTTTTAAATGAACAACTGTACAGTCCTGCTTTGTCAAATAAACACAGCTGAAGAAGCAGCTTTAAAGTGAGACAGAACTGAAAGATGAGAGTTTTCTTTGGAAGTGTGCTAAGCACGGAAAAAAGCAGCGCACAGTGAGTGCAGGTAGTCTCCAACTCACTGCTAATAGGCTAAGTTCAAGATTTCATTTCGATGCTAGAAACAAAACAAATATGTGCCTAGATTTAATACTTCCCTCAGTAAATGCCTTGTCCGTTCCTTCAGAAAACACAAGCACTTATATAAACATTAGAAGGTTCTCGTTTGCCCACAGGTATGTTTTACTTGTAAACAATTTGCTTTGTAATCTTCCTTTCTCCTGATACTACTGTTTTCAAACACTCATCATGAATTTGAATCAAGGTCTTTACTTTTACATCATTATACAGAACCTGATTTCCAGACATTTTCCCAAAAAGCAACTGATTGCCACTGTTCTGTTAACAATATAAATCCAAAGGAAAGACCTTTCTTAACCCTGCCCACCAAGTAAACAGATTTCTAACATGAACAGAGGCTAAACTGTTATTCTGGTTGTCAGACAGACATTTTTTTTTTTTACAGAAATGCCAATTAAACATTAGCTAAAGAAAATAGACAAAAAAAATAGGATTTGCTGCATACAGACTGAGAAACCTTGGCATAGACTTGTGCTTTTTCACTTTCACTATTCAGGCAGAGCCTGCTAAATTTAAATCATGAACAGTTTGGTTTATTCCTGCTTAGTACAGTAAACACCATCCTCACACAGTCTCTACTCAATGCAAATTAGTCCAAGATCCAATTCAATTCAGGATCCCTGAGTTCCTAATAACAGTGAAGGGATTGTTTCTGTACAGCTCAATGACGCAGAATTAACCCATTCAACCCCCAAACTTTAATCACAGAGAGGGGCATCCATCCTTTGAGTTAAAATTAAATATATAGATATACATATATATACACACAGACATACATTTATCAATTAGCACCATCTAGTGGGGTCAGTACAATTTATGCAATATGAGAAATATGTAGCTCACTGTTCAGGTTTTTCTACATTCTGTGTAGCATGTCATGACACAGCACAGGTCAAGCAATTAATAAAATTCAGAGGTAAAAAAAAAAAACAACACCCAAGCTCACTCATTTTAATTCATAACATTATGTTATTCCACTATAAATTACATTTCAAGAAATACACTGACACTGGAAGCTGCATGTACATAAATATGAAAATTTATTGATAGGAAGGAAAAAACCTCACCTTTTAGGCATTCATACACATGCAAAACACAATTACAATTTAATTGCTATTTTCTGTTTTTACTCTTCTGTTCCCCTGTCACACACCTCAAGAAAAATCCACCACTCTTTAAAACGAGCTACTCTGAAGCATGCAAACAATGAAAAAAACCCTTTTATTTCAGGTCTTCATCATCAGAGCAGAATTCTGCTGTAAACACAACTTTTGATAAAAACAGATCAAAGTGCCACAAACACTGGATCACAACCCAAAATGCTAATAACATGACAGATGAAATACTTCTGAAATTTTCAAAGTAAGTAAAAACTTACACTAAAAACAGATCCTAAGAACTAACTGCGCTCTTTCATCCCACTTCTCAAATATGAAATCTTGAAATTGATTTTTAGTCAGTTTTACATGAAAAACTGTGGGGACTTAAGTCATGCAAATAAGTAATGCTGAAGAATTTCAAATACAAATGCTAACAGTAGTAGACCCCCCCCCCATACATCAGCCATGTGCAAGAAAGATTTACAAATAAAAAGCAACAGCACATGAGGGTGCTTAAATGCAACACGCGAAATCTCTACCAGCCTCTGCCAACAGGCAAGCAAGCTAAAAACATGACTGTTCCCTTCTCCCTCTGCCTGCTTACAGTCACAAAAAAACAAAGCAAAACGAAACAGAAAACAATCACTAAAATTAAGTAAGTGCTTAAGAGTATTAGGGCAAGTCGCAAGTGTGAAATTAAGCATTTGCTTAAATGTTCTTTAACGAAATCATGGTCATGAAAGCAACAGAGGCCAACGAGGACATGCCTTGCATTTGGGTCTTCCCTTGTTTCTAAAAAAGGTGACTGACACTTAGCACAACTTTCCAAACAGATGACAACAAATCACGTGCAACTTGGACAATGAGGGACAAACACACCTCTGGTGATATCCCAGAACATGAAAATATAACGTTGTGAAATCTTTAAAAATAGACAGCAAAATTAAAAAGCACTTTAAGGCGGTTACAGTAAAGGGTGATCTTTTGTTTTTCCCTAATACACTGGGAATGAGTTGAAAGTCAGTTTTATTTTTGTTTCTGGGAATAAAAGTAGGTGAAAATTCAGAAAAATACAAAAATGTGGAGAAAACACGTAGATATGGGGGAAAAATTAAGATCAATGAAAACCAACAATGTAGAATTGCAGTAAGTACTTCAGAAGTCACAGAAAGTAAGAACAGAAGATGCTGAGGCCTGCACAGTGCAAACAGGTGCCATGCTACAATTTAAATTAAATGGAAGAAAGTCTAATAAATTAATTAATACCAACGAGATTTATAGTTAGAATTTTAATTAAAAAAAAAAGATAAGGCAGCATCTGAATTTTATTTAGAAGGAGAGAGACATGTGTTAGGCGTAAAATGTACCAAATGCATACAACCAGATAATTACAGTAGTGTTAATTGATACAACTAATTCTCAACCTTCCCTGCAGAGGACGGAGAAACACCAACGCTGAACTGGAATGCGTGTTGTAGGATAAAAAGGAGTATGAAAAATAATGACAAAATATTGGAAAAAAATTGCAGTAATTTAGGAGAGATTTAATGCCATTTCCTCCTACCTTTTCAGTCCACTGAACTTCATGCTTTTGCACTAAATCATTCAAACATGCAAACCCATTTTACAGGAAGCTTCAAATCAAAGCAAAGATATTAATTTCTTTTTATATTGGAAGGAGTAACACAAATGTATTTGTACAGGTGTACAAAATTACATCCATGACATATTTTGGAAAGCTGGTAGAAAGCAGCAGAAATTGCATAATGACAGAGGAGACGATAGTAACAAACATAAGGGAGCTGTATGGACACTCCTACTATTACAAAAAAAGAATACAGAGATAAGTCTAGCAATCTTATTCTTTGAGAAATAAGGATCTATGAAAATATAGATCAATAACACAGAAGTACCAACTACTGGGATGCCAAGAGATTTCCTGAGAGTTTCCAACCAAGAAGAGACCCCTAGTCCCAGCCCCCTTTTTTCCAGTGGGATACAACCAAAGCATTAGCCAGCAAGACCTAGCCTGATTTACATAAAAATCTTAATACAAAACACTAGAAATAAACAAAAATTTAAACAATACCAGGAAGAAGTATCATTAACCAGGTAATTAAATTTTTATGCTATGGATGAGTTTTAACATTAAAAAAAACAAAAGGCAACGCATTTCCTTTTATGTCACGCAAAAATGTTAATTTACACTTGATAGAACAAGAAATTAGAAATGTTGATCCAGCTTAACTCAGTTGAGCTCCCCCAGCTCAACTGAAATACACTGAAGTGCTCTCTAACCGTATCCATCTTCAGATGATCAGCTTCAGTATACAAGAGGTATACATCCTAAAAGGTTTGGAAAATCTTTGGAAAAGATGAAATAAGTAAAAACCAGCACAATATTCCCACAGAGAAGCCACAACAGAATGGTCATGAAAGTGTCAATAGAAATAATAAACTGCACATAACACAAAGAGAATTAAAGGTCTCTCATACATTAAAAATTAATTTAGCAGAGAAAAATAAATAGAAAATAATCCAGTTCTAATCAGTTGAAAGACCAATATAAGACTCAGAAAGACTCAGAAAACACAGAGACAGAGCAGAAGTAGGGCAGAAGATGTGATCAAGCCATAGGTCTTAGTGGTTACCTGATATGCAACAAGAAGAAAATATTGCTTCTCCTTTGGGGGAAGACAATAATAAAACTTGGTCAGATTATTAGTTAGAATTAGTTAGAAATTGGTAGAAAGTGGTTATTTCAAGATGAAAGAGCACAGGCTCTAAATACTACAACTACATATATACACTACAACTAAATACACAACTACAAATATTTTGTTGCTTGGCATGTTCTATGGTATGATTTGTAGCTAGTCTTTAATGACATACCAAACTTCAACATGACCAGCTTAGTATTTCAGATGCTAATTAACATGATTACAATCATGGGTTACTTTTTTTCCTAGAATGATTGAAACTTGGAAATTCAAAATTGTACCCTGATTTATGGTTTGATCCTGATTAAAGCCATGTTTGTCTGTAGTGTTATTACTGGATTATTTAATCACTCAACCTCAACAAAAACTGCTCTTTTCCATGAAACCCAGTCTGTTAAGCACATTAAAATTCAAGATACTTTATGAAGATGATATCCATACTAAACGTAAAGCAGTACTGAAGCTATCCCATACAGACATACATACTTTAGTTGGACCTGGAGCTGGTATTTGAGGAATCTGTAAATGCGGTTCTGCCTAAAAATCTAGAGCACGGTGAACTTCAGCCCCGATCAGCTGGAGAGGAGAAATGGGTCTGCTTTTTTGTTTATATGAGCGTCGTTGGTGCTTACGTGGGTAAAGGCACTGCTCTGCCTGTGGTAGCCTTTCTGGCCAGCTGGGCTAGTGGCATAAGTGCTCAGCCTTACTACTGGCTGGACCTGCAAATGGGAAGAGCAGCGGCTGCATCCATCCATCCCTGAGCCTACCAGGCTGGGCTTCTGCAGCCGAGACAGAGGAGTCCTCAGGTCCTGGGGTCAGCTACACTTGGCAACTCTCAAAACACCTTCAAACTCCAGCACTGATGGAGTATAAAAGATTAAATATCTCATCTATTTTGCATGTAATGCAATAGCATAACTTTGCAAATACATGCAAAGTAGACCAGAGTAATGTTTTCCCTAGGAATTTGAATGGCCACATTAACATGGCATACAAATATTTCATCTTTGTAAACTTACTGTCTTAATTTCCCTAAGAGACAAGGAATTAATCCAATCCTTATTTAGTAGATGAGAAATGGAATAAGCCTGCAGACACACATGGGAGGACACACTGAGGGAAAAACTGCGTCTTAGAAAGAAAAATGAAGGAGGGGGGGAAGACAGCTGCAAAATACATGACTGTAATGGGCGCATGTGCAACTCTAAATGGCCCACCGAGGCATTAGTGTTTTTTGAAAACAAATCCAAGACAGCTTTAACTTTAGACAATTCGGTGTTTTTAAAACTGTCACTACAGCAATAGGAAAGATTTTTACACCATTGGTATCTTAGAGCAGTTCAGCTGGAGCATGAAAGCACGAAACCTTTCTCTCTGTAGCATGGAAACGGAGTAAATCACCCTACTGAAGATACTGCGTCAAAGTGAATCTGTACATTTAGGTTTTGCTATTGCACTGAAGGCAGAGTCGAGTTATAGCAATTGCCTGTTGTAAATTACTCCTCCTTGATTTGCACAGACAGGTAAGCCTTATGTGTTGCATGTTTTAAAATCTTACTTCTTCAGCACCTCATTGGTTACTCTGCAGTGACTGTGCACCACGGGTAGCACCAGTATGCTAAGTGTTCACATGCTGCAGCTCTCAGTGTGACTTATGTCTGACGCGAACTTCCACTGACATCCCCACACCTGCAAAGCGAGCACTGGATTCTACAAAGATACACAGAAAGGGTTATGAGAGAAACAACCTGTAGTAAAGACAACACCGCTATACAAACAATGCTATCTGTAAGCCTAAAGGAATAGCGCACATGCAGCACTATGTTGTTCTCTCCTTTCCATGCTTTAAAAAGGAAAAAAGAGTTATAATAGAGATGACTGAAAAAAATTTAAAAAAAAAAAGTGCTTAAGGCGGCACAGAAGAAAGAGAAGTAACGGGGAACAGAAAGAGGAAAGATGAGTAAAAACTGTGCACATATGCCTGTATTTCATACAAAGGAAGAGAGATAGTGAGGATGTGTGTAATATTACACATATTACTGAATAATACAAATTAACTTCATGAGGATTAGCTGGAGAATGGATACAGCCAAGATTTCCAAAAAAGAAGTAAAGTTAACATAAACAGTAACAAAACCGCTGGTAGGAAATGCAGGCAGGCATTTTTACTAAATCTTATTTTAAGGATTTTTATTAAATCTTATTCTATTACTTTCCATGCTTCAGAAAGATTTTATAACTATCACATCCCATCCTTCTTAATTCTTACAATGTTTTTGCATTGCAGAGGCTTGTTTGGCTAGTTATAACTTTCTGTTCTTAAAAGGAATAGTCCAAGACAGTAACAAAAAAAATTGTTTTAAACACTCCCTCGCATGTTCTGCCACAGAATTTCTAGTCCAAGGGAAAAGAACACTGTAGAAAAACAGTTTAAAATGACATTATCCTTGGATGTCTTGGATTTATCAGACTACCATTACTGAGCAGCTTACAAGACCTTTGATTGGCCTCAGTATCATAGACAAAAAATGAATCACCGTGGTTAAATAAAGACTGTAAAAGCTTTGTAAGACAAGAAAAATCTGGGTACGGGCATAGATTTGGGTTCTAAAAATTCTCTTCAAACTGCTGCACCAGTTTTGTTACCAGGCTGGTACACTGCCCCCTCGGTAACAATGAAATTACAAACTATTTGTCTTAGAAGGATTGATTTACTTCTTTTATGTCCAGTACATTTTGGCTGGAAACTCTTTGGAGGCTTCCCAGCAGAAACTTTAAATCAATTACCACTGATCCAAAAAAATGCCTCTGTCTGGATTTTAACCTAAACCAAAGTTTTTTCACATTCCAAAGCACTGATTTATTCACAAGTTTCAAGTAATAGTCATAGACCAACACTTCACACCTCTGATTTAATAAGCTTATCTGCTTTATTTTTCATGTCAAAAGTTTGTTGGTACATCATACCTGTAGGGACTTCTGATATCAACCCAACTTCTACAGCTTTTACAAGACTAAACTGTCAACAAGACCATTTAATCGATACTTTGGAAACTAATCTTTGAATTGTTTTCTTCTTAGTATTTTTAACAAAGTGGTCTGAAAAGAGGAGTTGATGACAGGAACAGGACTTCCTTATAAAAATCTAGATGAAAAGTCCTAAGTGCCTATTACTAAACACATCAGCAACTCTGATGTTGAAACTGCAAGATGCTAAAGACACCAAGTGTCCAAACTTCTGACAAAGAAGCCAACACTAGGTATCTAGTTTAACTTCTAACAAAAAGTACCAAATAAAAACATCTGAAAGAAAGACAAAAAAATATTTACCATAGAAGAATCCACTCAACAGACTTCAGGACAAAATGATTATTTATGTCCACTAGCCATCTGTCTTCTAGTAAACTATCTACTGGCTACAGTTATAACAAACACTTTTATTTGAACCATCACATAGGATCCATGTTTCACCACAACTGCACTACCCCCTCCATTTGGCACTGACTTGACGTGCATTTTCTTACAAACAAAGCTATGCCTGACCACTTTTTCAATAAATTGGAGGTGCATTTTTTCATTTTATTAAAGGCACAAATAAGCGGAAGTATGTACGTGTGAACATACAGGGCAAAACAACTTTGTCTTTACTCAAAGAAACCATAAACTTGTTACATGTTACAATACGTGGAAAGTTGGAGGCTTTAGCTATGATTTCAAACAGGAGTCTATTTTTATTTTGCTTACTTTTGCACAGTTATTACCTGATATGCTGCTTTTTTATACAGTAAGAGCACAAACAAGTCAACGAGTTCGACACACACATCAACCAGAAACCCGCCCCCAGTCTCAAGAAGAGAAGCAAGTGTTTGCTCAAAGCCTGGCTGCCAGCTACCTTTTCCCTGACATTTCCATGGAAACAATATCAGCCTGAATAAAGTAAAGATCCTGTAGTAGTTTCTATAAGACTTCAATTACCTTATTTTGATTAATCTGATCACTGTTCCCATGGAAATTGAGTTTAAAGGCAACTGACTGCCTCCAGCTAAGAATGATCTCTTTACTTGCAGATTTCAGTTGCTGGCTACTGAGCAAGTCTCCAAAAAAGTCACTTTGGCTTCAAAAGTAATGCTTTAAATTTATGTGGCATTTCATAAGGAATAACACCTTGCATTACACTTTTTTTGAATGCAATAATTTTGATGGAAGCAAAACGACTCATTACTTCAGTGGTAATTACTCCAAATACAAATGCAAACTTTCATCAGTCGTCAAGAGGCTTTTTCAACAATTTTCATCCTTAGGTATGCAGAAAGCATGTGGCTAGTTTATATTTCAGTGTATGAATTAGACCATTACTTACAAATACTCTGGATGAGAAAAGTATTGAAATTCTAGCACTCCTCCATATATATTCTGTACGTACAACCAAAGCAGGAAGCTTCAAAAATTAACTGGAGATCAAGCTTCCTCTCCAGACAATGAGAAAAAGAAAAAGAAAAGCCTTAAATTTTCCCCACGCAGCTTTCACGTTTCTTTGCAGATTTGGTATCCTAGTATTGTCCATATATACCTTACTGCTAGATAGTTCTCTAGGGTTGAAAACATTGCGTACCGTGTATTTTGCCAAAAGGATTTGAGGCAAGACTGCACCATGCGACTCTTTCAACAAGGACATCCTTACAAAAATTAAGATTTCCTAGATTTATGATGATCTGGATTTAAAGAATGGCAACCACCACCGATTATCTAGTACCTCAATATTGATGAATTCACATATAGTGCATTCCTTCTCCCCCTGCCAGAAATTGTAAAAGTTTTCAAACCAGCACAACGGACCACATCTGTGCCTTGTTTGGACAGTCTGCACGGCTAAGTGATCACTTTACTCTTGCCATCAGTAGGTTTTGCATGCTTTCTCTGACTGAAAGATGTAAACTATAACGTAAGAAGCAACCTTGCCCGATTCTCCTCTAGAGCATGAAGAACAATTATTTTTCATTGGCCATGAATTGTTACCCGCTGCCAACCACCACAATCACACCTCCTCCTCCAGATGGCCAGGTGGTAAACGCTTACTCACACCACCTTTTCCTTCATTTTTTCCCATCTCCAAAGCAAACAGCACTTCAGACCTCCACATGAATTTACAGAACTGCAGTCTATTCCATTTACTAGGGAGGCACAGCTTTTTAAAAATAAATATGGTTGAGAACCCAGCAGTAAAGATCCTTAAGGACTTCAAGTATCAAAGCAATTTCTCAGTGAATGAGCTATCAGTTTCAATAATTCCACCCACTCCAAGGTGGTCTGTACATCTCTCCAACTCTACAATGCTTTCTCCTGAAACCACAACCCACTCACTCCATTTGTTTTGAGGTTAGGTGCCACCTATGGTCTACCAATTCCCAGTCCCACTTACTGACCCACACTTTCTCTTCCAGTGCATTTTCCAGGCTTGCTGCTCTTGGATAACGCAGCTCCTCTGAGCTGGCTGGTTTTGTCTGCCCTGAAATCAGAAACCCCTCTCGCCATTCTTTTAACAGGTGGAAACATACAAGCCACCAAAATCCCCTTAATAACACACCCTGCCCTCTCCATCTTCTATATAACATAACAGTTAACAGGAAAAAAGAGTTCTCGTGACCTGCAGAAACAGACAGTTCCAACAATAAATTATGAAGACTGTATAAATATTAGTTCTAGAGAAAGCATACACGAAGAACAAAGTAATCACGTAGTAAGTAACTTTTTTATGTTCAGCAAAAAATACTTCAATAGTAGCTTCAAACTTGAAATGTGGAAGCAGTCAACATTAACACCATCGGGCTGCCATGAAGAAAGTCAACTCCATTTCAGTACAATCTCTACCCTTTATTCCATATTATGTGTGTCATGCTCAGGTCTTGCACTATCTCATATATTCTCCTCAGCCAGCACCACCCTCCCTCTCCTTTGATATAGACACAGGTATCATTCCTTCAGCCTATGGGTCATCCCCATCAAACATTCAGAACAATTAGTTGTCACACACAACTCATCAGAACAACTCATACAATCTGAACTCTCTCTACGTTCTTTTGGAAAGAAGATTCATATGTGCGAATGCTTGAGCACGTGCCCAGGTAGGAACATTCACCATTTGGATGCACGACCGGGAGGTGAATGCACATGATCTGTGCAGCACGTATCTGGATGTTGGGAATAGATGTCTGATCCACCATGGGGTAGGGGAAGCTGCACCATACGACCTCTCCACTAGTGCAAGAACAATCTGCATAGCTCTTCCCAGGTGAAAGGCTGAGCAGTTACGAGTTACCCTCTAACACAAAACAGCCCATGAAACCTTACTGAGATTCTTTGGTTCTGTCCTGTAGATGCAAAGTCATTCATCCTGCAGATTAACAGCTTTTTTTCATGGAGCGTGTGTGCGAAGTTCTGGGTAAAAACTAAGAGTGCATATAAGCTTGCCTATGAACTAGGCTTGTGTCAGTCCAGACTGAAGATTCAGCACATCACCTGCAGGTTGTTGATTTTATCACTGTAAGCATGTATCAAATCAATCCCTTTTGCTTTGCCCTTGTTAGGTCATTTTCTGTAAATTCTATCTTTATTTTTCTCATTACCAAAAAGGATCCACAGTAGGCTGAAAGCATCTATGTTTACATATTGAAAAACACTGAATATTTCCAATACTTCTATACCACAACGATTGTAAAATTTGGGCTATGTAATCATTTGATTCAGTTTCCATGCCAAAGAAATTACATCAGGATACGCTCAACTACTTTATTTTTGGAGATGATGGTTGTTATGCCATTGACACAGGCAAAAATTAGCACATACAAAAGAATTTCTCAGAACGTAAAGCCAAGTCATATGCAGGTGAAACTAATAGAAAATTAGCACAAATTAAGGTTTTGCAGGACCAGCTACCAAAATACTACGCAGTTATAATAAAATCAGACTATATTTATCAAATATTCCTTACTTTTGCAGTAGTTATTTTCTTTTCCAGTGCCACAACTACTTTTTGGATGTACAAACTTCCCTGTCAAGAGGAACAGCAACACCACTTGCTGTGGCTTCTTTTTCATAATGCAAAGTACTGGCTGAAGAACTGTGCACCCTCTGAGCTGGCCAAAAATCAATCAGTGAACTGCAATTGGTTAAGAAATACTTCGGTCGCAGCCCAACAGATAAGCTTAGTCAATTCTTGAGCATTACCTCCAAACCAGAAATGTTTAAGGCGACAGCGCAAGTAGAAGCTTCATCCTGGACAAACAGTAAAACATGTGTCCAGTGCGCTAGCAGCAAGCAAATGCACATGGAAATTCTTGCAGCTCCTCTAAAAATAAGCTACAAGAGTAGTTAGAACAGATCTTTATTTATCCCTTCTGTTCCTCTAAAAAAATCCAAGCAGAGCACACGTGTAGTATTTCAGGTTTCAGTGATGTTAGTGCTTATAATTGCCCTGAAGGATCATCTCTTCATGTTTCTTTTCTATAAATCTCTACAGAATACTGGGATCTCAGCTATATAAAAAGTAATGAGATGGCTGAAGATTTTTGGTAGAACTTAAGAGAGTCGTGTAATAAGACAAGGAAGTAACAAATTGAGGGAAGCAGAAACAAATTTTAAACATTCAACTATCCAGAGCCAGTATTTTCTTCCAAACTGTCAACAACGGTTGTGGGTTCCCTCCTCTTTATACTTCGCAAACTAAAATCTAATCAACAGATTCCTTTATTGAGAAAAGGGACAGCAAGAACAGTTGCATCAGTTTTTGATGGTTTTACTTACTACAATAGGAATGTACTATAGGGAACAATCCAGTATTTGCAGGGAAATGGACTGGATGATCTAATACAACTTTTCCATTTCTGACTTCTTAGAACAGCTCAGGCTGATCCAAGTTCACAAAGAGATTTCTGTCCAACAACACTGAATGAAGAGAACTCTAAGACAAGGTTTGGAGCTTTTCTTTTTTTCCTTTTTTTTTTCTTTTCAGTATTAAGAGGGACAGAATAGCAAACCATACGCCATAGCATACAACCATACAGAAAACACTATGATAATTAAATACCATAAAATATCTGTAGAAAAAGTAGAAAGTTCATTTTATACTTAAACCTTTTGAGCAATATGGAGCGTTTCATCCATTTTATAACTTAGAAAATATTTGAAATTATTAAACAGTTAGGTAAGAAGATCAGCTTAGAAATTTTTATTAAGCGGTATGTCTATCTGAAATAGAGAAATATTAGTACCTAATTAGTAGTATAACTACGCTCATTTTCTTCCAAAAGCGACACATACTAGGATCGCAACATCCTTGGCTCTAAGCTAGTGCGCTTTTTTTTTTTTTTATTACAAAATATCTGTCATCATTCTCTGCCTGAGGAATTAAAAACATTTGTCTTTGCAAGTACAGTTGACTTTAAGAAGTTATTGCTAGGAAAAACCGTCTTTCAAATAAGACACCAGAACCCAGAAAGAAAGATTTGGCACTTCTGAAGCCTTGTAACAGGGAAAAACTATGGCAGATGGGGTTCATTCTTCTGCTCTTACAGCTCTTTTCCAAAAAGGCTATGGAACTGCCTTCTCTGAAACTTGATCGGATACTGAATAATCCTTCTAAAAAAATGCGTTAAAGGTCAAACAAATACCATGAGTTTCAAATACACTTAAGCCCATCTTGGGGCAGGGATGTGAACTAGATAAACTTTTGAAAGCTCATCATGCCCTACTTTCTATAACTGAACACCACAGAAATCAAAAGGTGATGTTCAATAGCCCGGCATATGCACTGGGTCAGACCAGATGCTCTTAATGGTCTCAATTCTTATAATTAAAAAACTTTGTCATTTGAATTAAATTAGTATGGGGTATTAAAGAACTGCAACTAGTGAACATGAAAGATGCAGTTTCAAGAATTAAATCTATTTTAAGGTAGTGAGAGACTTAACAGGACATTAAAAGAATTGTTCACAGGGTCAGAGTTACATTTAATACTTGGACCTAAAACCAACAAGATAAATAATAAAGGTAGTTGGAATACTTCAATGCCTTCTTGTTGTAATTGCAATAAAGTGACCATTCACTGATCCCAAAAAATTTCTATCTGCCTCAAGAAAGCTTTCTCATGAATTCTTTCTTGTTAAAATCAGAAAGACCAATCCACCCTGCAATAACAAACAACATGGTAACTAGGGCATGCAACTAGGAACGCCAGTTTTTCCAAACTGAGAGTGTACTCAAGGTGAAGTAAACTAGTTGCTGTTATGCGCCTTTGTCTTCTTTGGGGGGAAGGGGCAAAAGGGAGCAAATGAACAAGTTTGAAAAGGTTTAGGTTTTGCCTCAATAGAAAATTAGAGCAAACGTTAAAATTTCAATGTTTTGCAGATCGACACTTATTTTCAAGCCAGCCTTCTTTAACTCCCAATCCAGAAAGAAAAGTGATTTAGCTACTGACCTAACACTTTGCTTAGATACACTTAGATACACCACTGTCAGCCTACATGAGAATCAAAACCAGTGTTCCCCTTTCAGTGATCTTCTTAGCTACCTAAACAGACCGCTGCAGCAAAGCAGTACGGGGTCTGGACATCACTGCACTTCAGAAACTTTGATGAAATTCTTTAGGTAAGGGAGTATTGCCAAGCACTGTTCCTCTGTTTGTTACTTTTATGTATCAACTACCAGAGAGTAATTCTGTTTATTTTATATGTAAATTCTCAGCCAATTTGAAAATAATTTTGGCCAAATGTCAACATTATTACATCCTTTTCTGGAATAAGACAGCTGAAAGAAATGGAAAAAGGTGACTCTTAAAACCTTCATTGAAATAATCCCAATTTTAAGCTTCTCCTAGATAATGACTTGACAAGGGTAATAAATTCTGCCCAATTATGTGCGAGTCTAGATATATTCACGGCACGGGTTACTACCACCTACTGACTCATTTGAGACCTCAGAATTTCCTTCCAGCATGAATTAGCTCTGTACTGGAAACTGAAGACATACTTACCATTTTGTAGGAGTGGAACATTTCTAACCAGCTGATTGGTCCCGTTTTTCTGCGATAAGCAATTTTAACATTATCAGGGTAGCTCTGCATGCTCCCATGGCATGCTTTGATTTCTTGTTGCTGATCATTTTCATAACAGGACACTTTACTCAAGTATTCTTCCAAACTTATTTTAGGTCATACTTTAGTCCAACATATTTATGTGCAAAACACAATTTTAAATGGAGGCAAGCCAATAAAAGAAACAGCTTACTAGAATTTCAGTTGACTTTGTTAAAGGAAATTATTTTAAATTAATGTGGCTACTGAACTGTTGCCATACTTGACCTCAGAAAATATATTCCTTCTAATTTTTGCTGTGAACATTTATTTATTTAAGCTAAACTCCAGGTCTTGAATGTTGACCATAAAGAAGTCTCAGATTTCCTGCTACTATTTCGTACTCTTTTTTTCTAAACAAGGGCAAACAACATATGTTTGCTGCATTAGCATTACACTGCCAAAACATCACTCTTAAATGAAATCATCTATGTATTTTTGGTAGAATCTTATTTAACAACTTCCACCCCTGACAGAAACAGAGTTAAAACAAGGCTGTTTTGTTTTCACTGAGCAACAGTTTGATCACTGGTTTACTAGATGGCGCTCAAAACATTTTTCCATATGCTCTTCTCAAAGAGAATCTGACTTAAATGTGGTTTACCTTCACCAGTGAATGAAGGCTTTTTTCACCAAACATATCCCAGAGGAAGGTCAGGTCTTCCTGGCTGTCCACATGTGGCTGCAGCTGGGCTGGCAATGCAGCCAGCAGCTCGTACAGACCTATAAAATGAAAATAAAACACAAAGTGTAATCTGGGGGTGATCTCATTAATTTCACTTAACAGTTCTGTGTAATTGGCTGCCTGGAGCATGTCGTTTTAACCGAATAGGGAGTCTAGAGTATCCAGCATAACATTAACTTGTAGAACCAAAAGGAACATTTTTAAAAAATTACTAAGAAGCAAGTATTAGCAGTGTACTTTTTACCTTGTCACAGTTGTCAAGCTTCTACATCCATATGTATTTACACAAGGTTATGCAGAAAATTCATAAAGGTTTTGAGAAAAGGACAAAACCAGAAAAAGACGTACATTCCTTTGCTTAATCGTTATTCCATTTCCCTTGATGTTAGCCAAAGAGTGAAATGAGTCATGAATAGGAAAAACTTCCTTAAAAGAACAGAAACTGGATAGGGTGGTCCATTAAAAAAAGGTTCGTGGTTTCTCTAAATATTTCTTGCTAATATATTGCTTAATATTTTTTTTATCCTGTGTTCTGTAGGAATACACAGCAAGACAAAAGGAACGGCTCTGTTTTGCAGGATTAAACCTTAAAAAACAAAACCGACACAGTTTTCCCAGACACACGCACACAGAAATATTTCAGTAACATTTTTAATTTGCAGGTATTTGAGATTCTCCGTAGGGTTAAAGCAATTGCTGTTCCCGGTTATTTGTGGCACACCTCAGCAGCGGTCTCCGAAGGGCAGACAGTAGCGCACTGTTCCACGGTAGCGTACAGCATAAAATATCCATCATGCACACAGGCCATCAAACTGCTGTCCAAGAAATGTAGCAACAGTGTTTGCAGCAGCCCTCTTTAGGGAGGTAACCTGGCATGAGTTGATATCAATTCATAGCACATGTTTAATTTTCCAGTGGGATTACTTGGGGTAAAAAGGACAAAATGCCTTTTTCTCCTGCCTGCTGTCTACAAAAACACCAATACTCTCTTGGGATCCAAGATACACGGTCCTGCTATTATTTTTAGTCTGAGTAAGTGCTGCTGTTCATCACAAGGACAGATTTACAAGACATTCTACTGGTAAAGAACATTGTTGTAAGTTACAGGTTACCTATCGTTATTATGCCTATTATCTCCCTAAAACTTATGATTTAGAATACTTATAAGTAAACATAATTTCAAAACCCTTCCAGGCACTACATATCCCTTTCAAAATTACATACAGCACCTTTGGGATCTGATTATTTAACATTTTTGTCCTTTTACTGCCTTTCAGTAAAATATTCTGGGGAAAAAAGTGCCTTCCAGATACATTCTTTTTGTGGTCCAAGCATTTTTGGTGGTTGACATTCATTTCTCTTAGAATCTTTCTCTTATTTAAACCTGCTCTTGTTTATGCTTCAGAAATAATGCAACAAGAGAATACAACTCAAACCACTACAATTTTGCATGGACAGAAAAAGAATGCTAAGCCTTGCCTAGCCTGTGTTGAGCCGACACACAGAAAACAGTGGTTTGAATGGGACTCTTGGCTCCGACTTTCCCGACTATTAGAACTTCAGCACTTAAAAAAACGGTTACGTTTATCAAGCAATTTATGCTTCAAAACATTTTAATTTAGAAAATTAAAAATAATTTCTTTACACTCAGCCTTATATTTCTGCATACAGCTACTTTTGTTACTGCAAATACATTTACCTCAGAATAACCTGAAGGTTGTTAGAAAACTGAATAGAAAGTTCAGGGTAAGCTTACACTGTGGCATAACTGCTTAGGAACAATTCACGTGTGCCATTCAGAAGAAAGAAAATATTAACTTCAGCCACTCCCTTCAAATAAGAAAGATATAACAGAGTAAGCTTTCTTTTCCTTGATCCATCAGATCTGCTCAAATTTCACATATAATCAACTATAAAACTATTCTATCCTTGTAACTTGCTCCTCAAAGCTTTGATAATTAAATCCCCAGGGAAAATAAAATGAAAGTTCATGTTTCCTGATGGATTAACTATTACAGTAGTGACACAGGGTGAGACTGAATCTGCCTATACTGAGACTTAAGTTTTATGCCCGGAACTCCCAGAGAAAAATCCCGCCTACCAGCTCTCCAAGACTGACGAACCCTGTGGGCTTTACTTATGCATACAGCCCTGAATTGCCCCTTGGAGGGAAACCTGTGTCCATGTCCCTAGTGCACTCCTGATAGCTTCGACAGCAATGCACCCAATCTGTGCAACTCTCCTGGGGAAGTGGAGAAAATCACACAGGTTCTAACTGGTTTTGTCCAAACCCTTTTTTAAGAAAAACAGTATGTGGATCTTCTACACACACACCCCTCTAACTAAAATGTCGCATTTTATTTGTGTCTCAGTTACACAAAGTGTGTTGTTCTTATTCATTGCAGTGTGAAGAAACAGTGAAAATTGTGTCTGGCATATGACTTACTAGCAAATGGGATTTAAAAGAAAGTGCTTTTGCGATAGGGGCAGGGACAAAATAATTTGTCAAGTTACTGTAAACTGGTAACAAAGTTGAAACCACTACATTGGCAACTACATATTGGCCTAATTTAAATTACCAGATCTGATAACTTGCCACATCTACCTTTCCAACATCCATCTTTCTTTGGGCGGTAGCTCAAATCTCTGCAGCCCTGTAAGGTGTGACTATGCAGAGATGCTGCCATGCAGCAAGAGAAGTAAACTGAATTGAGCAGCAGAGACTGCTTCAGCCCAGCCTCAAACCTCCTGCAAAACTAACTAGCATCTCAGGTGGTTCTGTAAGCCAGAGCCAAGGGCCACTGAAATCAATGCGAGTTTCTCAGTGGTTTTAGTACTGCCAGGCTGTTGAAACCAGATTTCTGTTTTAATCTTTTCAGTAGCAATTCTGAAGACTGAAGACTCTTTTCTGAAGACTATGCTGAACACTTTTGATCACTTCTAAAAACAAAAATTAACTTTTAAAAAGGTCATAGGTATACTCCCTATATTCAGATGAACTGTTTTGTAAATTAAAAATGCATGTTCATCGCATAAGCCATGGAATGAGATATATCATAGCTGAATACTACTGTTGTAAGCACATGGCTGCCAAGCCTCAGTTGTGCTCTTGGTCTCAATTTCATGTTTCTCTTAAAGTCCCACCTCCTTGAGGCATATGACATGCACGGACCTCCTATTAAAAGAAGTACTTTCACACATTTTTTGAAAGATGCCCACAATTTAAAGAAACACACCAAAAAAAGCTTCTAAAAAGTATCTAGAAGTGGTGTTTAAAAAAAAAAGATGAAAAGCCAAAACCAAAATCCTGTTTTTTTAATGCCTGATGTTGGCAACACTATAAAGACCTTGCAAAAAAAAAAAATTTGCTTTTTTTTTTTTATACACTGTTGCTATTCTACTCTGGTTCTTGTAACTTTTTTTCAGTCTAGTTTGCCTAAATTTATCCAGCTTTCGTATTTAAAAGAAATCATATGCCCACTGGGATTTTCTAGTATCAAAATACTTCAGGTCTCAAAATTCAGTGAAGTAAACATGACTTAAACAAGAAAAACTCATTTACTTTGATTTTAAAAAGCAGATCATTTATTCAAAGGTCCCAGAAGACCTGAGCATAAATAAAAAAATTAACAATGAGCTTAAACAGGGAGATGCAAGACTATTTTGCAATTAATAAGAGGGGAAGTAAGTCTGATCAGTCCTACAAATCCAACAACCGATCACAAGGTCATCATCTCTGGACTCTCCCAAATCATTGAAACAGAGGAGGAGAACGGGCCTTTCTAGATTAAACAAGGTCACATAATCTAGTGGCAGTAACAGGAGTCCACTCCAGATAAACGAGGGGAACTCCTAATTTTAGATACTTCTATACAGCTATATATGAAATATATTGACATTATATAAATTAGGCACAGTATTTAATACTGTTTGTGAACTAAGTAAAAGCCTGTAGCATGGAAATATCAATAACAGGAGACAAGCATTGCACACAATAATACTATAAAATTCTTGTAAGAGTGGAAGGAGGAGGGGGCTGTCTGAAGGTGAATATATATTCTATTAAATCTGATTACCTGATTCAAGAATAAAAAAAATTAAAAGTAATAAATTAATACCAGACATATAATACACCTTTAATGAAACTTAGTTCGGCCAAGAAAAGTGACTCAGGGAATTAAAAACCAATGACTAGATAACCTTGCCTAGAGAAATAGTCCACATAAACTATACGCATGTAGATAATCTAAATACACATACATAACCTAAAACTAAAATTTACAACAGCTTGTCATGATAGAGAAACTACTCTGAAGATTCTGGACTAGTTGCAAGAGCAAGTAAGATAAAATGGCTGCAGAATAAGGCTTGTAGCATTCTGCCAGCTTGGACTAAGGAAATAATTTCAAGGGAAAATCCAGCTATGTTTGAAAATTCAGCACTATCCCTGCTTAAAAAGGTAATGGATACATTTTAATTTTTTTTTTTTTACACACTTAAGCAGTTCCTGTCTTCAGAGTATCTTCAGCTTTTCCTAAACTTAATTAATACAATTTAGTTTTATTCAATTTGAAGAACAGAGTGTATAATAATAATGGCAATTCCAATTTTAAAATGTGTATGCTAAATTTGCACAGAATATTTGCAATAATATGTAAGACTAAGCAGCAATGGAAAGCTTTTAAATCAGAAACAACGGGACATAAAGGATTTTTCCAGTACTAGAAAATTGCTTCCTTCGTAGTGTTATACTCTATAGAAGACTGCTTGTTCCTAGGAGGAGAATAAATGGCCAAGCAACCGATGAAAGTGTTCCCGTACTGAACCACTCGCACTGCAGATTCCAGATGCTCTACATTCTTGACATCAGAATGGAAAAATTTACTGTTAGTCTAGAGAAATTTAATATCACCATTCTTGTCATATCCTTCATAGCTTCATTATTAGGACAAGTCTGTGGAAGCTATAAACTAGTGCTAAATGATAAAAAAATATGGTCTCTGCGTTCCATCACTTGCATATTACAAGAAAACACCAGCTTTGTTTTGGTTAGCGTAAGGAAAGAAATGGTGACAAATGGATGTGCATTTGCTTTCATATGTTAATTAATTTCCTGAATTAGCATTCTGAACAATGATGCCAGACTCCGAATCAAAAATTTTTACAGTAACTGAGGGATAATAAACACTAAAGAACATATATCTAAGCCCAGAACAACACTGTAAAATTTTATTGTATTAATAAAATGGGACACACCAACCTTTAAATTTTCCACTTTGTCAAAGGTAAAATAATCAGCACCATTTGCTGCCATTTATAACAAGCTGACATTTTTTCACATTTGAACTGCACTTTACGGTTCTATAAAGGCTCAGACAACACTTGCCTTACACAAGAGCAAACAGCACTGCAGTAGAAATACTCATTCTGACATCCTTGCTGCTGCATAATAAAATCAGTCACTAACACCAAAAATTGAATATTATTTCCTTCTGAAGTTTGAGATCAGTATTTATGCACAGGTTCAAATAAAAACATATGCAGTACACATATGCATTAGGATAGACACACTGCACCGTCCTATCAGCCTTCAGTTGTAAAAAGACCACTATGTGCTCAATTTTATGTGCTACAAATAGTTCTTTTTTATGTTCTCTTAAGTAATTCCACTGAATATATGGGCTTCCTGACACTGCAAAAAGTTAAAGACTAACAGTTTTTCTCTGCAGAACCAGAGTGATTAACTCATTCCAGCATGTACCTTTTTTAAATTTTGCAGTTTAGCATTTAAAAAAAAAAAAAGATTAATCTAATTTTCAAAGGTACAGGATACCAAGTAACCAGATAATCATGACACGCAAGGGATCAGCAACTTTGGGAAAAAAAAAAAAAATCTGTTTTTATTTATTTGCTAATTCACAAAAGTAGTAAAATGCTGAAATCCTTACGGATGGAACAGCAATTGAAATGTCAATGTTCTATTTTTTTTCCTAATGAAAACAAAAATTTTGCTGTAAGTGTACTCAAAGAACAAGACTACATGCTCACTAAGGGCAATACAGTCTTTTAACTTAAAAGTTGTACCTAGTTTTTATTCCTCCAAGCTACAGTAATTTGTTAACCCACCTTAAAACAACGTTATGACAGAAAATGTAGAAAGCGAGCAATCATTTAAGCCCACCACTTTTAATAATATTATTTCCTTCAAAATGGAAATGTCTTCAGTTTTGGAACTTGGCTCCCAGAGCTAAAGAATCCGCAGTTGTTTGAAACTGTTATTGGTCTTCTAGGATTTGTCTCAACATGTGTATTTCAGATTTAGCATACTACATACCGTTACGTTCTGATGCAAGTTAAAATAGTTGATCCCTATTTGCATTCATACAGGGCAAGACTGTTGCTGCAGAGGTCTTGCTCGTATGGCTCGTCAAAGCTGCTTCAAAATCGAAACCCCTCAAAATGTAGTTACTCGATGCTGTGTCAACAAGGATACTTTGAAAGTTCATAAAATGTACTTTCTTAAAAGCTCTTCTATTATCTGCAAGAACAACACATGTACTTTCTTAAGTATTTAAAGGCTCTCCTATTATCTGCAAGAATAACACATACATAAAACTGATTTAAAGTGACCTATCAAGCACAAATCCATAAGCAGCCTGTGGAAAGCTCATACAAAGACCTAACGGTCGTATTTTTTTTTAAAATTCTTGGCTCCTCCAACAAAGCCCGTATACTACGACATCTTGAATAACCTTGACTAATTGACTGGTCCTTTGTATAGGCATCAGCTTGGTGAGTCTGTTTCTATCTAGATCTTCATCAACACTAGAGGAGGCAATAGCAATGACCTGGCAGGCAGGCAAGAACTCATTCCAGCACTAGGATGTCACTGGGCACACTTGCCATGTTTAACTTGCTAGTCACAGTTTGCAAGGTTAAGAGACTTGGAACTGAAAAGAGGTGGCAAGGAATACTAAATGTGGCACTTTACATCTGCAAAAGGAGGACACAATATTTCATTAAGAGACTGAATAAAGACTTCTAACAACAGAGGCCAAAACTATTTTCAACTCAGTTATGCCTAAAACTACTGGAAACATCACTTGATTACCATGTATCTCAACTTTTCTGACTACGTCTTGAGAGTAGAAGAAAAAGTCCTACAATCCTAGGCACTACTGATGCCCAAAAACATGCATATTCTTTCAGTGCTGTGTCTCACTGTATGACTGAGTTTAAAGTTTAATGCTCAACTTATGCCATTACATCAGTCAGTCATATATGCCTACAGACACATTCACTTGATATACAAGTCTATAGAGTTATACAGGAATATACGAAAGTTTCAAGAGTCAAGTACATCATTATTTTATCTTGAAAGTAAGTTTAGAAAATTAAACTGTCTAAAATTATTAAAGTATTTCATAGTTTATCCCTAAGATTAACATGCTGCATTTAGCTGGGTTTTGTTTGTTTGTTTGTTAAACCAATGTGTTATTTTGAAAGCAAAATCATATTTGAACTGCTGTCTTCCACAACAGGCAACGAACTGCAGGCAGGGAGGCTTTTCACTGCGTCTTAGTAGTACTAAATTTCCTTCAGATTAACAGCTTTAGTTTTATTAAATCAGCCAATACGTGACCTGATGTTGGGCTGAGAAGCCACAGAACCTTTCATCTCACAATAAATGCAAACAATACATATGTTCTGCTGGCTAACCTGGGTGCTGGCACAGCTACGCTTGTGCCGTACAGCACAGCAGTCTGCTCTCCGCAAAGGACATCTGGCATCACTAGGAACTGTCAACCATTTCTGTAATTACCACTTTTGGTTCAACAAATGTAGGTATACACTTAAGCCTCTGGTTAGAAACAACATAGGCTGCAGTACTTTCAAATTTACCACAAAACTACATGCTGCTCACCAAAAAAAA
>VYZM01016691.1:817028-833444 GCA_013398915.1 Dromas ardeola | reverse complement strand
AAAAAAAAAATCAGTAAAAACCAGCTCATGAAAGAAGATTTTAATAAAAAGGCATGTGCTAACATTATAATATTGCTTTCTGACTCCTAAATAAAACTGAAGTAGAACACCTCCACTTGAAATATTTAATTAGGCAAGAAATCTAAATCTCATATCCAATTTTCTTTCACCAAAACCTCTTTATCCTCAACATTACAGTAACTTCATTTATTCTTAACATTAACAGGTGCTGTTTGAATTCAGTGCCAAAGAGAGGATAGGACATAAGCATAATATTACATTTGGAAACACGAGTGAAATTTGGCAGAAGCTAACGTGTTGAGGTATCTAAGACACTGCACATGTGCTCCTTGCAGTGAACTGTGCCAACTATGAAAACTAAACCACTTTAAGGTAAGATGTCTTGCAGATCAGATGCATGGTCTGCACTCAACTTCATATTCCAGACAATACAGGGCACAAAAACCAATCCCACAATGGCCCTCTTTGTACACATATTTTCCTTCCGCTTTATAGCCAACCCCAAAAGGGAGCAACCATACCAGTGTTCAACATATTTTTCATTGTTGATACTTTATAGCACCCAGAAATTGTACATCTAAAGAAGTCATTCATGCGTGAAGGCAACCATTGTCTCACACAGAGAAATACAGAAGATTTAGAAGATTTAGCAGGCTGTAGCTAAAAAGCAACAGTCAATACAGTTATTTTTGTTGTCTCATTAAGTAAAGTTTTTCACAATTTTTTTCATTTTCAAGGTAAGTAATCCATTAAGAGCCAAAGCTGACTAAATTTCATTCTTTTACAACTTTGCCCAGGTAGATGCACAACTTTTGAGGGTTACGACACAGGGAGCAGGCAACATGGAAATACACACAGCAAATTTATTTTTGAATGCTTTGGAAGTTTACGTTTCCCAAGTAGGTTATCCCCTTCTAAGATCTCCCATTTTCGTAATCTTGCCTTCTTTGTCTGAGAAGAGAAGGAATCTTTTGCACAAGTGTTATGCCACCACTTCGGAATAAAAAAGAAAAAAATTATTTAACTTTGTAATTAGATTCATAGTTGGGTCTCCCAGTATAGCCTGCACATACAGAAAATATTGTTTATTTATTTTAAATCAAAACAGCTATAAATTTCCTTTTGTTTTCCTGTATCAGGATTCAAAATCACAACATCTGACTTAGCAAAAAAAAAAATATACGAGGGTTGTTTTTGTTTCTGTTTTTTTTTTTTAAAAAAAAGCCCTGAATTGAAACAAGTCTAAAACTTCACCCCCAGAAGTGATGAGATCAATGACAGCCATTATTATTCCATTTCCTTATTAGAGTGTCTCAGGCTGTTAAAATATTTCCTGGTCAAACATTAAATGGAAAACAGTACTCAAACAATTGCTAAGAATATTAAATTAGAATGAAACCAGATTATTTAGATGTAGATTCTACTGCTCTCCAGTATTAGAATTTCCTTTCCTGGAAAGGAAAGAGAAGAATTGAATCCATGTTCCAAGAGAGTACCCAACTCATCAGCCTGTGGGGCACTTTGCACATGACTGCCCCATCCTTCCTGATGAAACTGACCATAATGCGTCCAGAAATGCAAGTTGAGGGATGCAAGGCATAGGCAAGAAGTCTGAATGTGCACGGTGGTCGTTAGGTCACTTACATGAACAATTGGGTTATGGCACTCTTAAGAAGAGAAAAAACACAGGCTTGAGCTCTCGCAGGTTGCGAAGGACCTAGAATCAAGGCCTCCTACTTCTTGGACGCATAAGCTAATTAACTGCTAGTCTACTACATATAAGATAGGTATCAAAAGCATCTTCCTAAAAGAAAACTGCAGAAAGTGGTACTGAATTTATTTTCTGTTTAATATAAGGGTTATATGAATGTCTAACGTATACCCTGGTTTCCTGCCGGCCAGCTTCTCTGTACCAGCGCTGCGCGTCATGGATTTCAAATTCTATCCAGGAACCCAGAATCTCATCAGTATGTGGTCCTTAGGTGTCTGCCTCCATACTTTCTTAGCCAGGAGCCTAATCTTTAGGAGCTGCAGCGTTGAACACTAGAAGGTTTAAGCTCTTTTTTAAACCTAGAATATAAAATGGTCCACTGCATTTTAAACAGTGTTAAGGGTTTGTTTTACTTTTTCCAACACAGCAGCCTTTAGGATTTTAAACAGGAAGAAAGTAGGTCAGGCCTTCCTACTGAAGTTTTTTTAAACTCTTTTTTTTTTAATTTTGTAGTTAAATTCTTCAAAATATATCCACCTATTGCATCTTTCATTAATATCTTAAGAAAATAAATCTTTGAAGAGTACTTTGATTTATCAAGAGCTTTAGAAGTAGCAAGTATCTATAAATATTAGTCAGGAAAATATTTAAACACAATTCCAGTTTTTGATTCCTTTGTAATAGGTTTGACTTATCTTTGATCACAGATTCTTGCAGTAACTCATTAAAAACGCAAAAAGAATTTGTCTGTGCACAGATCAGCCACAGAATACTGATCTGAACATTAAACTGCCTGAGGAAAAAAAAAACAACAAAAAACACAAAGTGGAACCCACGCACTTGAAGCAATCAAACATCTGCCTGCCTTTCAACACCTCTTTCATAAGAGTGCCTGCATTCCTAAATTAGAGGATACACTGCAAGTCCCTACTGTGTGAACAACCTCACCACTCAAAGACAATGTTCAGAGAGTTTAAAATACAAAATTTTCTATCTTCATGTTTTCTGTTGGTGCACTGCAATAACAAGGAAGCTACTATTCACTTGTTTTATCAGCAATAGTACAAAGAGTAAGACACACCCTTCTCAGGGAACTGGAAAAACCTGCTATGTGAAAGCTGAAAAGTCTCTGAGTACCCACACCTCCTTTTTGCTCTACATTTCAACAACAGAACTGGAGGGAGACTGCAAGGACTTGGCCTTAGCCTAGCAAAAGTAAAGCTGAGCAGAAAAGCAAGGGCTGTATATAAGCACACTGAAATAATTATAAAATAGTAAGAAAAAACTACTCAAACTAAAAGGACAACCTTGGCACAAGAACTGGTTATTACCAATGGATGATGAATAAATTTAGGTTGAACATTACAAGCAGCTTCCTCATGTTTAGGGCAATTTAGCATTGGAACAGGCTTCTAATTAAAGTAGTGAGGGGAAAGAGCCCAGCTGCTTTTCAGACAGCACTCCATATGTCTGTGACTGTATGACATAAAGCCTACAAGAGCATGAAAATAAACTTGATGAATAGGGAAGTCCGTTCCTGCCCTGCATTCCTAAGAGAACAATAACTGTCAAGCAAATAATATCATTCTGATACAACTCCAAGACATAACCATCTGTCAGGCAATACCCAAGAATAATTACACCACAGAAAGCAAAACCAGTTATTAATATCATAGCAGGACAAACTTTGCCCAGAATAAACTTCACAGAGTATCTTTCCATAAAATGTCTTAGACCAGTAACCTCACTTCTTGTAATCTCATGCTAAAAATTTGTTCCCTCTGCAAACAAGAGCTGCAGAAAGCACACCTCTCATACAGTAGTCGCTCCCAAAATCTGACAGAGCTCAGCTTATTTGGTCTCCATGTAACTAGCCATTCCTACCATCTGCACCCCTAGCATTCTGCACACATGCAGCAGACCATTGTACCCAAAACAGTATTATACCCAGCATGCTCAACAGGCTCTGTATTTGCTACTACGTTCAGCTCAGACAGGATGATTCAAAACCGGCTGTCAACTGCTTTGCTACTGAAAGGTTCCAATCGCCATTTTTGCCCACAATCATTAACCAGAAAAACTGCAGCAACCATGATGGTCTAAGACAATTGGTTAGACGTGATCAGCCTGCAGAAATAACATGTTCTACTAGACTAAGCTTTATAGTTTGAAAGAGGAGACTGTCTTTCAGGCACACCAGCCTTTGAACTTGCTTGACATCTACAGATACATGTAAAGAAGTATACAAGTTGGTTTAGTAAAGACTATTACCTGCCCCTACAAGTCTTTCAGGCTAGGAGACTGTTTTACACTAACAGGTACAGGCCTGGCTAAGGAGTCTCTTTATATCTGTGTTCTATTATTGCAATGTATCTGAAATTGAAGACAAACTGCAGAATATTTTTGGCCGATAAAGTTCACCTGCTTATTTGCAAAGTCCCTGATCACATCATGCACCCTACTGTTCCCTTCTAAAGGCTCATATTGAAATGCAACAGCTGAGTGAATTGTAGAAGATGCGAAAGTATGAGCACCCATCGGGAGCTGTACATCAAAGGCAAATCAAATACGACCATTCACTACTTCTCATAACAAGCTCAGGACACTCAAGGAAATCACCCGGCAGCACAAAAGAGCAAACTATAGGAAATACTTTTTTTCTATACAACACCTTGTTAAGTTGTAATAGCCAAAACCCAATTATTCAAATAAGTACTTAAAACACATTTTGAGGACAGGCTCTTTGGCTGCTATCAAACAAATGGTCCAGACACAGCCTGTCAGAGACAAAAGTTTTGATGTCAATCTTTGTCAACAGCTAGACTGCCACACCAAAACAAAGGCTGCTTTACAGGTACTTGTTATTCTGTTTTCCAATACACCCTCTCTTTGTCACTTCTGAAGAAAGTATAACACCTCTTACTTTCTTGTCAGCAGACCTAGAGTACATATTTTTTCATTAATCAGCACACAATTTCACTTTAAATTTAGAATTCAAAGGCATTTCCTTTTTTCAGTTGATTTCCCCTCTCCTTATCCCTTGCAAAACCATTGTGGTTAAACATATAGAAGAGTTTTGCAGAACAAGAATAAAACTTGTGTCTGAGCAGTAAAGGTTATGTAAATTAATCTCAAACTGTATTTGCTTATCTTGATTCTCTTAGCAAAGCACAAAGCATGGTAACTGCAAGACAGCATTACAATCCATTTTCAGTTAGTTTATATCACACCACAACATTTTCCTACCATTTTTGTTCATCTGCTTATACTAGAATACCAATGCTTTTTTAAACTTGTCATCAAAATAGCCTTCACTTTATACTATAAATCAGATCTGCAGGCTCTCATAGTGAATTATTCCAGACATATGACTGTATAATTCAGACAAGTTTAAAAAAAGTATGCTGAAAGAAGATACTCCCAAGGACTTCCCGTTAGCCCTGCTGAGCATAAGAGGACATATTTTACTTGACCTACCCCACTAATCTCAGCAAGCTGGTCCTTAGTAACAGATGCAAAGCTCAAATGACCACTTTCAAATCCTTGTTGCAGCTCCACCTCCAGCCTTTGATCATTTTTCATCTGGAGTAACAAACGGATTTCTGCTCCTTGGCCTATGTAACAGTCTCCTCGTAATCCACCAGCTGATCTCTCTAGTACCAGGACATGGGATTACTCATCTCAATTTTAGCTGCTTTCCCCCATCACATACAGAAATGGATATATTGGATACCAATGAGACAACTGAAATTTATCTTAACCGCTTATAGACTGGTTTGACTGTTTTGCTATAGGATTAGATATCAAATTACAAAATGACAATACACTATATATATATATATGCATTCTGACATTTAAATTTTGGCATTCAGCAGTCTAACACAAAAGTAGCTAAATTGTAGGATGAAATCTACTTGAACCAATTTTCATTCCTCTAAATATTACAAAATTGTCAACACACAAATTCCTTTAAGTGTAATTCAATTTTGCATGAATTTATCTTAAACTGCAATAAAGTTAGAAATAATATTTTCTATCACAAAAAGTCTTTACCTTAAGATAAGTATTAAAACCAGGCAAACTGAACTCTTCAGAAACACTGTAAACACTGCAAAGCATACAAAAGGAAAAGCTGTCTACACAAAACTGACTTAGAGCACTCAGAAAACATGCAGACGTTACGAACTGCACCTATCTCAAAAATGCACATGCTTTGTGTCTTCTGCTTCTTCCAAGCTGCACAGACAATTCACAGAATTCCCTATCAGATACTCTGATTACTCTCCTGCATTCACCCCTGGCCGGTTTCCAGGTGGCCTGAATGACTTTGCTATACCACTGCAATGACAGCAAAAGAATCCTGTGTCCCAAGTAGCACAGGGGTTTTTTAGTATATTATTTTGAAACAATACTTTTTGAGATACTGTCTTGGAAATACAACTGGGGTGATTCCTGCACACAAATTCTGGATCTCAAATGTAGTTGTTTATGCCAAGTCTCAGGGCAATAAAGTCACACAAACTGCATTTTTTTTATTAGCTGTTCATTGTTTTATTAGTTGTTCATTGGGTTTTGGTTTTTTCCCTTTCTTCATTTATATTTAATTCCAAGTTCATAGAACTGCATAGGTCATTCTGGCAGCTGGTAGAACCACATGCCAAGTCATAAGCCAAAGACTCCTATGACAAAATATCAAATCGGCGACCCTCTGATGAGACACAAGCAATAGAAAAAGAAATCTGCCTGATCTTGACTGCCAGAACACAGCCTGGTTGAGCTCCATTGAGACAAGGTCTCAGCAGCAAGTCAAGAACTATCATAAGGAGAAGTCATAGCCAGCCTGATCATACTATTATCTCTTCAGTATTGTCTAACAAAGAAAAGAAAAAGCAAAACAAACACTGTGTCTCATGACAATGCAACTTACTGACTGGGAACCACCGACCTAGACAGTGGTACCGTGACATTAATTCATATGCTAGGGCTGAAGCCGGTTTCTT
Source organism: Dromas ardeola (assembly GCA_013398915.1). NCBI lineage: Eukaryota > Metazoa > Chordata > Aves > Charadriiformes > Dromadidae > Dromas > Dromas ardeola. The sequence goes on along the minus strand of VYZM01016691.1, from coordinate 826,712 downwards.
ACTGGGAGACCAGAATAGCTCATCCCTTAACTACTTAGAAAAAAGGCTTTTATTTAAAAGTTTTTACCATCCCTCTTTTAGTTACAAAATTCCCGTAGGATTCAATAGATTAGATGAGCTTTTCCTTTAGCTTTACTTTTTCTGGGCATACAGTACTACTACTCTATTCCAACAGAAGTTCAGGAAGAATGTGCTGATACTGCTAAAAGAAAGGTGAGCACCTGACATTTTCCTTTCTTCACCTCATCATTCTTTTTGCCTTTTTCCCTTGGCCTTAGAAATGCTTCACTGTCAAAGGAGATGGGGAACACTCGTTACTGAGAGAGGATAGCTGCAACAACTATCTAAAATTCAAGGTCAACTGTTTCTCTTAGTAACACTCAGAGGCATGCTCGCACACACAAATTCAGTCTCCTTGCAGTGAGGTGCTGTCTTGTACTTGAGTACATGTGCTATAAAATAATTTTTATATATAGCACTGTGCATACACAAGAGTTTATGCATAAAAACATCCAACTTTCAGAAAGAAAAAAAATCTAATTACCAATAAGAGGAAATTTGTACCTTCCCATGTATTTGTAAGTTCCAGTTTCTAAATGTGTAAGCAGCTTTGCAACAATGCAAACACTGGATTTTGGATTACCTTTCCTATTGCAGTCTACATCCAGCAAAGAAAACACAACATAGTAAAAAACACCACATTTGGCACAAGGTAACCAGACATGAGGCTTTCACGCAGGCTGTGGCATGTTCTCACTCCTCCATTGGGGAAGCGAGGCTATCAAATGTGCCTGTCATGCACGCCCATCAAAACTCATCTCTCTAGTCAAGCATTCACGTGGGGAGATAGTATCTCAGCATACTACTCATGAACGAGTTTTGAAGAAAAGATCATGTCATTACTTACTAATTCAGAGTGGTGTATTATTACATACAAGGTCCCTAAAAGCTGTTCCAAGAACTACAGAGAAATTGGCTTCATTTCGAAGGCAGCAAAAGTGCTATGGAGGAAGAGGACACAATTTTCATTATGCAGCAGAAGATATAAGGCATTAACAGCAGCTAGGCATTAACGTTTGTTAAGACAGAATCAAAAACAAGCCCCATTCGAAAGAGAAACAGGGTATAGGTATGCTTTTAATTCATGTATGATGGTGTAGCACATAGGTCATAAGGCCAGCACTATTGCAGAACACAATGGAAAGTTTAGCCCTTTGCTTCATCGTCTCAAATGCACACCTAAAGAGAAGGGAAATCAGCATTTGAATTTGACCAGCCAGTGCATGAGAAGCAGTCCACTGCAAGGAAAGAGTGGAAGACATCTGGTCTCTGTAGTGAGGACACTGTCCTCAAACTGGGAGACAGGAGCAACAGAAGTGCGCTGGAATCCTCCAGACAGACCACAACAGCTCCAGCCATGCCCTGTGCAGGCAGTGGAAGAAGGACACGCTCTGTTCTCATTCCAAACGTGAGGAACCACATGAGCTACAAACTAGCAGCTAAACAAATATTTAGCCATAAGTACCACAATACAAGGTAAGATTTGCTTTTGGACAACTGGGGATAACTTTGTTATTTAGATCTTCACAACGTGGTCAAATATAAGAAATCTCAATTAACACATGTAGTTGCTCTGACATACTGGGAACTGTTAATACAAACTGAACAGCCACAGAAGGTCCAATTACTCAAATGAATACTTTTCTGTTCCTACAGTCTGCTAGTCTTAGTCTATACTAATGTGCATGCCATGTTTTCTTTTGAGGAATCTGGAGATACTCCATTCAAGAAGGTGTTTCTTCCTGAAGTAACACCACCACCTCAGCTGACCAGCTTATGAAAATGTACAATGCGCCTGCTGGCACCACCTGTCATTCCAGAGACTTTTACTTGTGATGGCAGCAGGTTTATTTTAATAAGCTGCAGCGTTTTGATAAGTAATGCACGTGTCTATTGAACCGATACATACATTTTAAATATTAATGCTATATCCAAGCTAGATGAAAGCATTAGAGAAGACAGAATAAGCGATTTAATAAGGTGGAATGTCTAATTCTCTGATGTAAGCTAGAAGCACGTAAAACGGTGAGTTCAGTACTTGGATAAAGCAATCAGAAAGCCTCCTGCTTTCTTTCAAATTTAATTGCTATCACCCATAGGAAGCCAAAACCACTAGCTGGAACTCATTAAATAATGTGATAAAGCTGAAAGTCTGAGGAGTAAAATGTAAATTCAACTTTAATGAAGTGGCATTTACTCAACTGCCATCGTCGATTACACTTTTCCACCTATACAACAAAGTTACAGAATTAAACATTGTGTTACAGCCGCTGTCTGCCTCTATTCATAGAGCAGTAAAAGGAGTATTTAACTAAAACCTATCTTCCTACAAAATGTTTTAATTCTGAACAATAAAAAGAAAATAATCTAATACTGCCTTTGGCTTGCTGGTTTCACTTCAGCAGAAGTGAACCACTGGTCAAGAGTTACTGGGTTGAGACTACCTGTCTTTATATTACAGATGTTGGTTATTATGTTTCTCTGTACTTTTTTCAGTCAGTTAAGGTGATAATAACCAACCAGTAATGATTTGGGTCACACTCCACTACCTCTTCTCCAAATATGAAAAGCAGCATTTTGCAAGGTTTCTGAAGTTTCCTTGGTATTCTATAACTTATTACATATAATTAGTGGATCAGCCAGCTCCTACTGTGAGAAAAGGTTACTGAGTTTGTAAACCTTTCCTAACAGGTATTACCTAAGCCTCCTGTGCTATGTGGGGGTCTGTTTCTCTCCAAAATTCAAATACTTGTCATATTAATGTCTGCACATTACTTTTTAAATCACATATCCATGAAAAAAAGTTTTACAACTCTGCTACAACATCCTTCTGTACCTAAAATATTTAAACTCTTCCTCCACAGCCATGTCAGCTACAGATTCTTCCTTTTAGACAAATTTCTATATTGGTTTCTAACACCCTTCTGTTCCCATCCCAACCTTTTTTCCTTTTGAAATGAAGGTATTTAACAGTCTTCATTTATCACTGTGATTAAATTCAGTAAAAACCCCTAATGAATCTTAATTATCTTTATTAAATAATAAATGCATTTTTATCATCAAAGCAGGAGTTAAAATAATTAATATCGAGTACAGTACATAGTGTTAGAGAACAGTTTTCATAGCTTTTAGGAAAAAAATGCTGGTTACAGCTGGCACAATAAAGTCTTCAACTTTTTTCCAATTGTCAAACTGTTCCTGTAACTCCTGCTTCCTCCAGTAACTGCCTTGCATACCCTTCCCTCACAGTAGAACTTTCCAGATCTCATTGCCTAGGAAGACATTTTCCTCACTGTTACAGTCTTGAAATCTGCTATTTCCAGTCATAATTTCCTTCAGTCTGGGTGCTAGCATGCCCACCATCCACTAGAAGTAGTTATCTTCCAGCAGAAATGAACAGAGGGAAGTTATGACAGTTTTCAATCGTCCACATTTGCTAGCTGTAGCCATGGTTCTAAGGAAAGAACAACAACTGTCTTTTCCACACGCCTTCCAAAAACGTGTTTGCCAGCTGACTGACTTTATCTTGCCTCAGTACTCAGCCGCTGCACATCACTTCTGCTCTCCATTTTAACCATCAAGATTTCTTGAAGCTGGATCACTCTTTCCTGATGAGCATCCAGGGTGTCTTGCCCAACCTGTTCCAGGTCTCAGGGCCCAGGCACATGACTCTCACAGCAGTCAGATGAGGGACCAAAGGCACCACTCAGCACTTGCCTCAAAGCATGCCATTCACAGTTTTATCCCCTGAGGTTTGTTTGCCATTTTGATACCCTTGCTCAGACTGGTTGTGGCAGCTGGAGGGTGGTCCAAGTCACTGTGTGTATCATATTTCAAACACACGACAAGCTTTCGAAGCAGGGAGCCACGCGCTGCAGCTCAGTGGGGGCAGTTTCAAAGCTCCTAGGCTATAGTACTTGCAGTGTCTTCTCAATACCAAGACAAAATTTCTAGCACATCTAATTTTGACATTATTAAAGTAATAGATTTGGACCTTTGGAGAAATAACCAATCTTTGAAGAAGAAATCTGCAACAGCTGGATGTTCCTTTCCCCATAGAAAATTAAATGCTAGAAATTAAGTTGGTGGGACTGAAGTTACAGGTTAGCTATATAGGTACTGGGGCTAACATAGACTTACTGAATCAGTTAACCTTGGAGATTAGGCAGCAAAAGGCTCTGTTCAGGGTCTCTAGGATCTACGGTTGGCAAGAGAGCGGAAGCAGAGCCAGGACAGGCTGTGCCCCGGGCAGGCAGCTAACAAAGGGCTGCTGTTTGTCCTGGTGGGAGCAGCAGTAATTTGCCTTAGGCTGGTGGGAGGGAGAGCACTAGGGGAGGAGCAAGGACTTTTAGATATGGCCTACAGAGTAGAGATTTCATACCCTCATCAGAGTTTAGCCTCTATTCACCTTAACAAGGGAGCAAACTGCTTGTTCAGAAGCTGGTTTTGATCACTTCTCCAGCACTTCTAGTATCAACATGACACAGCTTCAGCGTTCCCCCTTCCACACGCACATTCCACTTACAGTGCAATCCTAACACAAAAGTTAACTGTGTTCACAGCTTCACAAATGACCCAGATTACAATGAGATAATTAACTGCTCATGAACAGCTATTCATTGAAAACCTCCATCACAGTATCTGTTAAGCCATGGAAAACGTTCATTACTGTATCTGTCAAACCTCTGAGAAGAAATGTAAGACTGTTTCTTTAGATCAGTTCTCTTTTTGCAACTCTTCTGGACTGTGATAAAAAAAGCAAGGCCTTCTATTGGCTGAACTTGCAAGGTGTTTTCTAAAAACACAAAAAAACCCTCTCCATCTGCCAGTTGAAGCTTCTGATTTGGCCACATGTACTGTGTGAAATAATTACATTCCACTCTCTTTTATTATAATTAGCAATGTCAAGTCCATTTCTTTAGATAGCATTCATGGCATATTGTCTGTGAAACCACAGCTCTGCATTTCATATCTGAAACTACATTGTTCCTTTTGGAACAGCTTCATTTGCTGAAGTCCACCAAACAATACATTATGAATGCATTAAAGATTTTCTGTGCTCTTTATATAAACAGATGTGCACGTTTCCAAGTTCTGAGACATAATTAGTAGCTCTGAAGCAGTTTTACTCTAGTCTTAAACTTGTTATACAATTTTTAGCACAATGTATTTTGTAGTCAGTCATCATTAACTGTTGGCTGTATTAGCAATATACCCTCCTATTTTTTTCAAAACTTATACCATCATATGTAATGAAATAACTTAAGAAAATTTAGTCATTTTTGACTCAAAAAACAGAGGCTGTCTTTACAAGACAATTAAGCAACACACAATTAAAAATACTTAGACCACAAATTGGTACAACGGTGTTTCACAGCTTTGTTAATACTAAGCATGATATAAAATTACTCTTGGTCTCTCATACTAATCCACACGTTGTTCAGGACCACAGAAAACAAGCGACAGCCTAGTCCGGTATCAGAAAATGGTGGGCAAAAGACTAATCACAAGGTAATCCTACCTGGATGACCGTCTCTACTTCAGCAGTGACTTAAGATATGCATTTTCCAAACTGTGGAGGTGACAGTCTATGAAGCCTGAAGGAAAAAGGAAAGGATAATAGTAATATAACATTGGTTCTTGTCAGTGTCAGAAACATTACATATTTTCATGTTTTCGTTCTAAATGTTAGCAGCACAAGTTTAAGGTAGTTAACTTCCCAACTACTGTTTCTCTAGGAAGCTCTGCAGAAATAAGAGAAGTCAGAAGAGACTTATTTAAGCTGGGGGAAGAGAAGTTTTCAACATGCAAATTCGTTCTGCCTCCATACCCGTCCTAGACAAATTGGTCTTAAAGTGGTAATTAAGCAAAATAATGATTTCAAAATGGATAAAGCTAAACTGTATCTAACGTAAAAATATCCATAAGACTTCACAGGTGTATAATCACGTTTTATACGTGAACTATATTGCAAGTTCTGCTACAAAACCCTAAGCGTAAGCCTTCTCCCATTCCACTTAATGGGTCCATACTGAAAACCCTCTAGGCCTTGTGACTTCATGCTTGTAGTAAAGATGCTCATTTCTTTGCTTCATGATAGCTAATCACTCTGCTTTGGAAAGTCAGCAATAACCTTGAAACCATTACTAGCTGTGCACACTGACTTTCAACAAATGTCTGTTTCAACACTCCACCTGGCATTATGCACTGCCTGGTCCTCATACAAACTGAAGACACCTGATGTCTCTTCTTGGCAATGAACTGCAGGAGCAGACATGGAACAGCAGACCACAGAATACACATCAGAAACAGAACCACCACCCTGTTACGCTTATAGCAAGAACCTAACAGTCAAAACAGGGTAGAAAACATCAAGACGAGTCTATTCTTGCCATGTTCATATGTCACCATCTCTTCTGCACACTGCAAACTACAATGTTCACATCTCCAATTTCAGAGCTCTATAGTACAGTTTATAGTTATAGTTTATGGATTTGTTCAATGATTGTCTTTAAATACTGATGTCACTGAGAATGTAAACAATGAATTCATTTCAGGAGCTTCTGGTTGCAGTCTTACTACATCACTGACTATACTGCACATGGTTTGAGAACTAAGAAAGCTTGAATTTTTGTTCTTCAAACTAGCAAACAACTGCCAAGGTTGATTTTTTTTTCTTCTATTAAAATATTATTTTTTAAAAATATGACATACTTTAAGGGGGTACTGTCTATGCTGGATTTTAACTTGATCTGTTGTTTTATATAATGGCAATAGTGGGCTCCCATTAGCCTTCACAGATGAATGGAAAAGTAACAAAAGGTGTTGGCCACAGCAACAAGACGTGATCCCAACAGATTAAATATACTGAAACCCTTTTACATTAGCAGCTTTTCTCCAGAGCTAACAACTGGGAGATAATGGTGATTCTAGCCATGATTCATAATGTAGATCAGGACAAAACCTGGAGTCCTGGAAACTAGTCTGCTTAATGCTGTTGCTTAAGAACACATGGAATTTGTTAGCCTTCCAAAGTGGGGAGAAAATTCAAGTTGTGCTCTTTAGCAGCCAAGCATAACAAACATAGATATTCAAGAACACCAAAGAAAAATTTTGTGCATCTTCAGACGTGTTATTTTTGCTTTCTGCTGGTTTTTCCCCTAAATGCAAGACTGCTAGCTGAAATAAACAGCATGTCAGTGTATCTGTATCATTTATCGCTGTCTTGGGAAACTTGCATGTCAAAGAACTTTACTGAATACCTCATGGTAACGCTCAAAATCATTCAGTAAAATATGCAGAGCTGTTATCAGATCTTCCATACATGACATGGGACAGAGTTAGTGGCCTGAACTGTCAAGGGATGTTAAGGATACTGCACTGTAAAAGTTATTTGAAGTGTATTATTATAATGCTTGTTCTCCATCTCTCTACTTCTGTAATACAGGGCAAGGCACTGTACTAGATAAGGACAATATCACTTGTGATGTAAACACCATGATCCACTGAAAGCAGGTATAAATGAATTCTGTTATATTTTTATATTTTTAAGACTAAAATTACGAAGGGACAAGTTAATACACTGCATCTTTTCCTTAATGAACAAGAAACGGTAGCAAGCGGGATGAAGACTTTTCAGGAGATGGGGTCAGGAAGAGTATAAACACCACAGGCTGGGATTAAACTCCATTAGCACAACTATGCGGGAAGCTCTTGTGACTCCTACACATAATTCACGTAGTTCTAGATGGTGAAACTTGCTTAATTCACTGCAACATCTTTCCAAAAAGATACTCTAGAAGACAACTGACGAACACACTGCTAGCAGCAAGACCGGATTTTTTCTCCTGCTTTTACTTATTATCATAGCAAGTTCTACAGTAAACCTTAACACAGAGGAACGAGTTTAGAGGGAAGATGTTACTGAACTACTTTTTACAGATCCCTTCTGCTCCCTTCCATATGCTAGAGATAAAGGAAAGGCTCACAGGTGCCCAGGTGCTCGCCACATAAAAAGGAGAGATTCAGCACAGGAAAGCAGAACTAAGGCTGCAGTTTCAGTGAAAGGCAGCATTGCAACATCTTAAGAACAGATGGGAGTTACAGCAGATTCCAACAACAACGTCTTCGTGAGAAGCACAGTACTCCCACAAGGCACTCGGGAAAGGACTGGAAGTTGCCACTTAGAAAACATACTTGTGACCGTTTCCTATCAGGAGTTGGAATGTCCTATAAATTTTAACAAAAATACAAATAAGCATCCAAAGTAACAGTACATTGACTAGCCTGCTTTCTCTGCACCTGGTATTGACTTTTATACCATACTCTTAGAAACTTACAGCTCTGACACCTGCCTAATTTAAAATTTAAATTCCAAATTGCGTGCTACTACACAGAAAACATTTTATTATGAACACAAAAATGCCATACTAGCTCAGGTTCAAGGTCCATCTAACACAGTATCCTGTCTCTAATGAGGACTGCTAGTGGATGCCTAAAGAAAAGAACAAGAACAGAGGAAACATACAGCAACCCTTCCGTGATGTACTCTGCCAGCTGACAGCACTCTGTAGCTCTGGGACTTCCTCTGTCTCCTTTTAAATGTACACGTGTAAATATAAACACATTCACATTAAAGCCCAAAGCCATTCCTCTGAAATCATTTAAATCAACTTTTCACTGTTTAGGTTATTGCTTTACTCCTTTTCATTCTGATGAATACGCAGGCACAATTGAAACTGATGAGTCTCATTCATTCATTCATTCCCCAGCTCTATGAGATTAAATCCCAAAACCTAAATGAACTGTTGCTTTAAGACAGCTTTTAGAAGCTACATGCAATCACCCATTCTGAATACAAAAAAAAACTTACTCAATCCAAACCAGTGATATCTAGCAAAATCCTAACGTTAATTCTAAGTGAGATTAGAGGTTTGATCATCCACATCAATTAGAGATGAACTTAAAATAAGAACTCTGAACCTCATCCAAAAAACAACTGTAAAAAACAAATGCTGAATTCAAGTACTGAGGATTGCCATGAGGTCTAAAGATACTGGTCACCACTGTCCAGACTATTCAGTCTTCTTCATAAGGAAGAACTACAAAAATCACTGAAAACTATTGCCTCTGAAGTTATTCTACAGTTTATTTAGAGGGAAGGAAAGGCAAAGATGTGCTGAGCTATTTATGAAAGCAAATCAATTGAAAGAAAAAGCTCTGGAAATGCAGAAAGACTTTATTTTATAAATACAGATTAAATAAAACGAAGCTAGGAATTCAGAAGTGAAAACATAAAGGCAGCACGCAAAGGCATCTACTGCTTTTCCGAGCTCTTACATCAAATATCATCATTTACGCTCTTCACATGCAACATGACAAATTAATAATGCTATGTATTGCTCAACACAGATTAAACGCAGGCATTAACAAAATCAGTAAGGCGCTGTTTTCACAGGTGAATTAAGTTATTCTCAGCCAATTCATAAAAATACCTCTTGGCCCCGATAACCTATAAATTAAAGTTTAATAGGTCTCCTGAGCCCAGCTGCGCAGCCTGATGCCACTTAATGGTTCGGTCACACCCATTACTTGCTCTAGACGAGCCCTCTCCTCAACTCCCAC
>VYZM01016691.1:772695-816030 GCA_013398915.1 Dromas ardeola | reverse complement strand
TGGCGGGTCTGTGGCTGTGGCTGTGGTGGAGCGTGGGTCCGTCTGGTCCCGCCTTCCCTGCTCGGGGTTGGGGAGTTTCGGCAGCGCGGCAGAAACCGGGGAGAGGGGAATCCGCGGGGGGCCCGTCAGGGAAGCGGAGGGGAAGGAGAGCGGCCGGCTGCCGCTGTGGTAACTGGCAGCGTGGCGCGGGGGGTGTCCCGCAGCGTGGGCCCTCCCTGCTGTGGGGCCTCTTGGTGCGGCTCCTGGGTGGCCAGGGGACAGCAGGAGCCTCCACAGGTGGTGTGACCGGTGTTTGGGTTTGGCCTCCTGCCGTAGAGAGCGCCGAAGGCTCACGCGGAAGATAATTTTGTGAATTTTGTGGAGGGTGTGCTCGGGGGGGAGGCGGGGCGGAGGAGCAGGAGGGGTATGGCCATCAGGCAGGGGCTGAGAGGTGGCCTGGGTAGCTGTCAAGGGCAGCGGTGGCTTCAGCAGAAGCACAAGCTGCAGTCATGTTTGTGCGGGAAACAATGAGACTTTATTCATGCAATGAATCTATTCTTAGTGGGTTTATTTTTCATATAATAAAATACGCCAAGGATTCTTCCAGTCTTTTCCAAGTGAAGGAATACCCAGGTGTTATAAATACGTGTGTTTGCAACAGCAGTGCTGTCTAATGTCTGCAAAACCTGGCATTTAGTGTACTGGACAGCCACCTTGCAGAAGTGTGTCCCTAGCCTACACCAGGCTGTGCTGATATTAGTTCTTGGCTAATCTCAAAATACGTGATTACAGGTGGTTTTGGACAGCTTTAATTCTCCTGGGACTTTTCTGCATTGTCTTCAAGTAGCATTCCAAGTGAGGTGTTTAATTGTGACAAAAATTCACTGAGATACAGAAACAGTGGCAGAAGACTATTAGTTTCTTACCATTTCCTGTCATTTCTTGGGGCAGGTCTTTTATTAGTAGACACATATAGTTGTGTAGTGTATAATGCAACTAATCTCATTCAACCTTCTCTGACATTTGTTCCTGTCCCGTTTAAGATTACGGGGGTTTTTGCACGCTACAGGATTACGTGATTTCATTATATTGTCAATCATTTTTGGTTTAGATCAGCAAATCATTAACAATTACTTCCTTCTTATCCATATCTTCAAAGACTTGGGACACGATCCTTCCTTTTGTGATCCATCAGCAGCTGAAGCATTCCTGAAAGGAAACCGGTTGAACATATGTGGTTAGTTTTGAAATAAATTATTCTCAAAGACAGTAGAGTAATTACAATGCCTAGAGGTACTAGACACCTCGAAATGTAGCCCAGTTTCTGGATGAATACATATTTTTTGTGGTTTTTGAGATTGTATTTTTAATATTCATCTCGCTTTCCTTTTAAATAAATATTTCACAAGATTAAACAAATGCCAGCTAATCATTTCCTTCGTTTTATGCTGAGTAGCACCCAAGTACTTTTTCATATCTTAAGACTTAACCTCATTTGGAAAATTAATTAAAAAAAAAAACAGTTCTGAGTTCTGATACTTTATATGCAAGCTTTTTGTTGAGGCCAGGCTGTTGTAGGAGAAACTTAGTTTCCCCAGGATGAAAGTGCTGACAGACACTAAGCAACAAAACTCCAAAACAAGGCTTCCGGCCAGAAAGATGAATTGCCATTGTACCCATCCAAGTATTACCCTTCTTTTCCTATTGTAGGGTTTGGCAAGAGTGAGTTGAGCCCTCCATTGGTTTTGAAAAAAGGCGTATTCTCCACAAACCCAAAACAACGCAACTCCTGTAATCTGAACACTCCCATGGGATAGCAAGTGAGATGAAACTAAGGAGAGAATGAAGAGCTTTCTACAGGTCAATGCGTTTTCCAAGCCCAAGGGAGACAACCGTCTCCAGATGACATTTTCCAGCATGACTTTAGTTAAGAACTAAGCATCCCAACGCCTTAAATCAGTCCGAGTCTGAAAGTCTAAGCACCAGACTAGCAAAAGATAGCTAGGGAGTTAAATTGAGGCAGGTTAGATGCCCTTCTCCCTTTAATTTCCTGCCAGGGGTTTCTCTGGTGGGGAAGGACAGGAAGAAATAAGACATTGAAGAAGCTGTTGTGACACACGAGTCCCCAGAACACTTTAGACATGACTGATATGTCTGGAGCATTTTATTCTGTTTTGCTGACATGGTTGGAAACCTGCAAAAGCAGCATCCTACATCTCTCTCAGGGGAACGCAGCAGTAGAAAGACATCTCAAATGGTACCACATCTGCAGATCACTGTAGACCCACAGAATCTTCCTGGTTGCCTCTAAAGATCTTGCCGACCACAAGGTGTTGGCACCTCTCTCTTCAGTTGCTAAGTTGTTGTTACGAGGCAGCTAAAACGTATTAAATACTTTCCTAAAATTATTTTTCCGTGCAGGCAATTGCTCTATCTGGCACAAAGATGTTACATGATCATTAATGGGAAGTGAAACTGAGCCAGTTTCTCTTCAAAATATGGCCAGCCCTATTTGAGAACTCCTGCTTTAAATATGTTTAGTTGTGTGTGTGTGTGCAGAGACTGCTTTGGTGTTCTTCACCTCCTGACACTGGCACTTTTGCTGTGCATAGCTGAGATTCTTGCATAATTTAACAGAGCCATCTCAGGTGTCTCCCACTCTGTTCAGAGCATTCGAGCTGTGTTCTCTGGATTTTGGCACACAGCTTGGATCACATTACATTTACAGAAGAGTTTACCAGACTTGCTTATTTAGAAAATTTCCTAGAGAACAGGGTTTTAAGCTTTTTTTCAAACACATATATTTGAATGGCTCCCAAAGTATTTATGACAGCTGCCTCCAGTCAGGTTTTTCATTTCCTTGATTTTAGTCTGATATGAGTATAATCAACTCATTTTTCTGTCTCAAATTCCAGCATTGTTGGTGCAAATGAAATAAATATTCATAGACATCTCTTCTTTTTTTTTTTTTCTTATGCATTGTAAATGCTTGCTGGGTTTTTTTTGTGTGTTACTGTTTCATCTTCATAGTTTTCCAGCAGACAGGCTTGTGGCTAGCAGGAAGGACTGGCTGAATGGAACTGGAACCAGTGAAAAATCTGTTTCAGTCATTGCAAACTGAGGATACTGGAAAATATGTACGAATAGATTAATTTATTAAAAGCATATTTATTTTGTTTTCTCACTTTTTCCTATTATAATTGCAAAACCTGAAATTTGTCATTCAGCAAAACTCTGAAGTATATCTAGGTGCAATAAATGAATTATGCAAATGATTTTATTGAAAGAACATGCACTCTCATGTGTACACATTATTTGCCTGGTCTTCCTATTACAGATGCAACCTGTAGTAAAATCCTAGTTTGTTAAAGCAAAGGAGTGCTCTAGAGACTCCAGATTTTGACTGATATGTAGAAATCCGTCATGTTTGTGTAGGGCACGTGGAGCTTGAATGTATTAATATGAATAAATATTAAAATATGTTAAACATTAGTTTTCATTGGTTTAGGTTGTTTTCCTGAGGAAACAGGGCTTACGATATTCTGATGTTCATGAGCAATCTGTCTGTGAGTCCCCCTTAGCAATTTCTGAATTTTTCTAGCTGCGCTTTGGGTAATTTTAACTCTCTTCTTTCATTGTGTTTATAAAAATCTCAAAATACATCCATTTTTTTCCCTTCTTCTCAGTATTTTTCTGTGAGACCACCTTTACGATTTTCTGGTATATGAGAATTTCTCCTTAGGATCCAGCTATCATAAAGGTGATGTAGACAGATGCAGACATGTAGACATCATGTAGACATACATGATGTAGGCAGACATCTAGACATTTTCAGGTCTGACCTTTTTATTCTTCTGCATGCGCAATGAGCTTGCCATGGCTGTTTTTGCTGTGCATAAACTATTTTGAATATTCATACAGTTTTGATAAATAACCAAGCTCAGTTTTGTCCCTTCACCAAATATCTTGTGTTCTTCTTGCTCAGTCTTAACAGTTTTCCATACTGCAAGCCATGTTGATATCCCTTCTGCCTTTCATACCACCAACTTCTCACTTACAAAGTAGAAACTAAATAAAGTTGATGGAGCAGAAATACAACAATTTATCTCACAATAATTTACCTGTTCGATTGACATTTCAAATCCTGTTTTACTTTGAATTCTTTCCTGGATGTCTTCCTCATGATCTTGCTACCAAACTGTATTAGATGAGCTGTTCTGTAGTTTTTATGCTCTTTTGTCCAATTTCATGCTGATATATATATATATATATATATATGTAGATTTGTCCAATTGTCAGGCTACAGTCCACTTTGCTGAACTTTGCAATACATCCATTGATGTTAGTCCATACAACTTGAGAAGTCCTGTTGGAGCCTTCTCTGACTTGGAGTCTTCCTTTTCTGAGTAGTTAATTATACTAATTATGAATGCTATTTCAGATTTTAATGGTGGCAGTTCTCCCACCCATATAATTCAGTAGTTTTTCATACAGCTCCTCAATGTATAATCAGTGTCTGACCATCCTTTGTTTTTCGTACTAGAATCTCACATTTTAATGATTTATTAATTCTGGTTTGCAGTTAAAACACTTCCATTGCTGACATGCAGAAATCAAACATCTCCTCAGTTTTGCTGCCACCTCCTGATCCCTGGAGCGCCTACTGATATCTAATTTAATCATGTTTAATGGTTTGGATTTGCTTAACTAAGCCACCTACCACCACCAAACTGCACTGAACCAAAAGCAGACATGTAGTTCATACTTTCTAATATTCATACTATGTTTTAATATCGTGCTTGTGGAGAGAGAAAAACACATCCAGTTGAAACTAAGAACAAAAAATGAGTGTTTGCAATACTTCTAAACAAAGGCGTACTTATGAGATAAATGCTGACATTGAAGTTTCTTATAAAACAACTTCTGGACTTCGGGAGGAGTTGTGAAAGAATTAAAAACATAATGAATGCAACGTTTAGGATGTGCCATCCCAAATTAGGCTTCCCCTTTCTTTTGCTGAACTCCTGGGAGGGTGAACTGTTTGCATCATGAGATAGTTAAAATGTCACTGCTTTCTTTACCTTTCCTGGCCGTTACAGAAAAATACTATTATTAATGAATTTGGATGTAGCTGCAGGCCAAGAATGTGCTATTTCGTGAGGGTGATCCTGCATGTGCATTTCAGTCGTCCTTACAGACTAAGGAGAACTTTGATGCTCAGAGATCAAAGTCAGAAGCTACGGAGTGTGATCCACCAGTCACACGTGTGTTTTTGAATGGCAGACTGAAGTATGAAGAAGCATAGAATTTGGTTGGATAAGCAGCTATCATTTAACTTTAATTTGCTACCTGATTTCTCTACATTTTGTCCACCAAACCCTGTCTAATTCCCTCTTGCAGCCAGGAGTCACAGTGCAGAACACTTGTTCAAACCAGAGCTAAAGCAATGAGCACAACCCGCTGCTCCTTTCCCTTTGGGCAGCGCGTGGCTACAGAATGGAAAACAGATCCCCCTTTGGCATTATCTTAAGTTATCATCATGTAGAGTTGACAGTACTGAGTGTAACCTTTAGGGAATGCATTAGAAAAGAGGCAATTGCTCAGGTACAGACATGAAACCAAGATTAACAGGAAATAGACAGCTATAATCTCACAAAAGCACATCATCTAATAAAGAAGAGGGAGCCAGATGTATTTTTTCACAAACTGGCATACACTTGTGGCATGTTCTGAGTTTAAAACTTCTCTAATAAATCAGTGATACTATGTTAACAGGAAAATGGGGTAACTGATGCTGAATACCTCCAGCAAACAGTCTGTTCCAGAGGACAGAGGTTTGGAGCTAACCTGGCCCTCACAATTCACAAATGTTGCTATGTACATGGCTGCAAATTGGGGAATATCAGAACTGGGGAGATGGTAGTCCAGAACAGGAAAAAAATATCAGCCCTGTGAATGTCTCCCTGATTAAACAATGTTACAGCAGCCGTAATGGCTGAGATGCACCACCAGCACTTGTGGATCTTTCTAGGCTGAAAAATGAGCACCTATTACTGATGAGATGCTTATCAGTCCAGCTGTTATCAGTTATTATTAAGCATACTCATTCTCTATCAAATTGTTAAACTAATATTTACTAGGGTTGCCTGACAAAAACTGAGCACCATGTACTCCTCCAGATATCAGGAAAGACACCAGAAATTAATATAAATTTTCCTCCAAAAACTAGCAAGATCCACACCTTCCTCCTACACCTAGCAAGGCGTGGTCAAGCCTACCCTTAAAATCAGGATCGCACCCCGCTATGTTGCACTTAGTCTGTACCAAAAGACCATAACAGCACAAGCTTTAGAACTTCCTGATATGTGCCAGATGCCTTAGCACAAGCTCCTGTGCTCATTCATTGGATCCGGATGACTCAAGCACAAGCAAACGCCTTTCGGGCAGTAGTGTGATAGTCTCAGATTTACCTCTTCCTCAGTGCAAGCAGGGATGTTTTGAGCTCAGGCTGCAGCAGAGCTCACATCAGGAAAAGAGGGGGATCGTGGGTGTCTTCTGCATAAATCCACTGGCAAATCTGTTCTTCCTTCCCAGGTGACGCAGTCATTGCTTCTCAGACTTCCCAGAACTCCTCCTTTGTGCTCGGGCACATGCTCCTATCTGTGAAAGGCCATTTAGACCCAATTTAGACCCAACAGGATTACGAGCTGCTTGGGATCAGCAGAAGTAGGGACCATAAGTCTGACCAGAGCTGGTGAATGCCATACTCCTCCTCCCTCCTCACGCTCCTCTCGTGCCAGCTTTGGAGAGGGCTGAAGTAGGAGCTCTACTCTTTCTGTGACTGGAGGATCAATGCCTTCTTAACCTGGCTGCAACTCCATTCTGTCATTTTGTATGGGAGTGGTGGTCTTTCCAAGTCAACACTTTTACCTCTCTAGACTGGATAATGCACTGTGGTTCTTCGATTTCTATTTTCGGTTAGCTCATCTCGGGTGAATTGTAAGCAGGCTGGCTGTGCTTGCTGCCTGCCAGCACAAGCCAGCCAATCTAGTGCAAAATCTCATTATCAGTCTTTTATTTTCAACTCACTTAAACTCTAGTACCATTCAGGTCTGCCAAAACTGCTGTTCTGTCTCTATAGAGGAATGGTCTTTTCTGCCTGGAGAGTACCTTTATCCCCATTTTGTTCTTTTTTAGTGCATGTATGTGCACATATAAGGGAGGGGTGGGAGGAAGGAACAGCTCCCCTCACAGACAAACATCCATTTCTCTTCCTAAGCTGGAAACCTATTTAAATCTGCTTGCTGGGAATCGGCCCTTCAGCTGATTCCCAACACATGCACAAGGTAGGCTGAGCAGCTGTGCTGAGTTTTTAAAGAGCCCATGCAGCCTGTTACACAGGGTTTGACATTTCCGACGCAAGACCCAGCTTTCTGCTGTTTGTGCCAGGCTACACTGATTCAGACTGGAAAAGTCTATACTGATTGTCCGCATCATTTCTTGCCTGGAGAAAATATCAACTGAATTGTTTAGTCATTTCTGAAATTAAATGTAGGAAGGGTATATTGTTATTCAAAAGGAAAAAAAATCAATCAAACTTTTTATGGAGAAAGTTTGCTTTGAAATTGAGCAAGGTAGGCCTTTGTTGGATGCTTTTCACTGCACTAAAGAAAATCTACTCTAATTTAGCCAAATTTTAGGGTATTTTAAATCTCAGCTTATGGAGACACTTGCTACTGCTTAAGGGTTAAGACCGTCCCAGAGCAAGCTTATGCCTCTCACAGTTACAGCCCTGTTGTTTGTGCATCATTCCCACAGATCAAATAAGGCTCTCCAGCCCCTCTCAGCTCCTCGCCCGGGCACGCACACGCCGTACAAAGCCACTACACGTGCTGCAGCCCAGGATTACATGATGGAGACAGAATTTCCCAATAATGGTTGTTTCCAGCTGCTACACGCTGAGCCGGAGCCAAGCAACAAGTGGAGAGCAGGGACACTTTCCTGCACTTTCAGTGACCTCTCTGCTGGCATCTAGGCAATGTGAAGGAAGAAGCTATCTGATTCAGAGGCAGGCAGAGCAAGAGCCTTGTTGTGGAGAACCAGCAGGCTGTACTGGAAGTAGGAGCATGTGGGATGAAAACCAGGACTTGCAGAGAAGGCAGATATTCAGAATTGATACGACAGGAATATTACTTTGAAGCCACCAAAAAGAAATGACAACTGGCAGAGACTGAAGATCCAGAACAAGGATATTAGGGTTGTAGACTAAAGGGATGGTAGAGATGAATGTAGGATGGAGGAAACAAGTTGCTGAAGAAACTGGGGTACAAGAAAAAGAAACTGGTAAAGAAGTTGGGATGGAAAGGGAAGGCTCACTGAGAATGCAGCCCCAGGAAAGAGACTGGCACTAGGAACCAGCGGTGGTGGGTAATGCTGGCAAGTAGACGGAGTGAGCAGTCCCAGATGGGAGAGAGCCAGGCAAAAGAGTCAGGAGGGAATTCTGATTACCTGGAGATGGGGAGTGTAGGCTCAGTTGGGACTTTGAAACGAGGGGTTGTTTTTAAAAAATGTCAGTGAACAAAAAAAAATAAGGCAACAGTTGCAACAAAAGAAAAAGCAGCCAAATTATCTTCATATTGTCCAAGGCCTTTAAGTGTTCGCTCTGAGAGGACAAGAGGGAGACCGGGACATGAGCAGCTGCCCAGTCTGAACACAGGATTCACCCTCGCACCACTCACACGCCGGACCCTCTGCTGCAGCTCCTCCCGACACTGTCAGACTGCACAGGGGACCGTGCCGTGCCCGCTCGACTGGCTCTAGCAGGGAAGTGGGAGCCCACAGTGGGAAGGTTTGCTGACGGTGGCGGTTCCTGGAAGTGGTGTTCCCACTGGCATGGTGAGTCAATGAAGTCACCTGCTACGTGTGCATCTTTTCCAGGGTGGATCCTCTAGATCGTTTACTGTGATTTTTACCTGTGCTCTGTTTGCCACAACTTGGTGATGAGGCTGTTGGCTGCATTCTGACGCCAGATATTAGCTGGAGAGGTTTTGGCTGTCTCGAGTAACAATATGGCTTTTATTGATTTTAATCTACCAATAATAATAATCATGACAAGATAAAAACGGTGAAATCTGCTGCAGATGAAATGTATCACGGGCCACAGCACCCATCAAATGAGTAGCAGATAATGATTATACTTAGCACTGTTTTCTTGGGTAGACTCTTGCGCTTATTTTGGAAATAGTTCCTGATCTTCCTCCTCTAACCAGTGCGTATGGCCATGACTGTGAATGCTCAAGCCAGGATGATCCTCTTAACTCTGGATTGTGTTTAACAAAAACTCCATCTGTCTCCAGTTTTTCTGTGTGCAGAAGGTTGTTAAGCCACACAGCCTTTAGCATACATGATGCTGGTCTTCATTACTGTCTGCAGCGACATGTCACCATTTTGGTTGAGCCAGTCTACTGCCATTTAAGATCAACCAGGTACCATCAGCATTTAAGAGTGTCTTACATGTGGTGTTTTGTAGACCATGAACAAATACATTCAGTAAGGCTGGTGCTAGCACAGAGCATTGTGGGAATCACTCTTCTGTAGCTCCAGGGGTGGGTTTGTGGCCCACAGACCCGTGAAAACTTTTACCGCAGACTAACATCTCAGTTGCCTTTGATACTCCTTGAGGAAGGATGACTGAAGGCTAGTGGATGAGTATGTCGGATGGTACCGGGGGTTACTTTGAGCTGAAGTCAGCTACGCTTTTTCTCTTGACAGTCCTTTTTAACATATTTAGCGAATGTGATTGTGTTGATATTTCATTCTGGCAGGAAATCTCACAAAATGTCACTCATGAGACCTTACCAGGACATGCTAGGGATGGTGCCTGTCCTGGCAGGAGAACCAGCTCCAGGCGTGGGTTGGTGCAGCTCAGGAGAGTGCTGGGCAGTGCTGTTGAAGTGGCATCTTTGTCTTCAGTATCTTTTTACCATATCATGGGAATCCAGCCCTGCAGCATCAGGCAGGTGTGGAGATGGACAGACAGTGCTAACATTTCTCTTCCAGTTTCTGTAGCAGTTGCAGAAGTACATTGTCAAACATGAATATTAAAATAGATTAAAATTATCCCCCTAATTTCATTTTGTGATTCTTAAGATCTCCTTTTTGCTGGTAGCACCTAGTGCTGTATATCATTTATTATGTTCAAAGCACAGTTCCTGCACGTCTCAGCTACAGCTATCTGAGTGTGTCTGCAAATCAAATCCTAGGTTATCGAGTCAGCACCCAAATTGAGGGATATGAAATTAAAGACTAATACAATAAGGACCCCTCTGCAGGAACTCTCTAGCAGAAGCAGAGCAGACTCTGGTCCTCCAGCGACAGCGTTCTGCTATCTTAATTGTAAAGCAATCCTGTTTCTTTATGCGGTCGCCTGTGTCATTCACTGTTCATTTTCCACTTTCAGCAACAATGGGAACAAGGGTCTGGCAGACAATAGATGCTTTTGGTTCAGAAACGGATTCCTACCCACAGCCGGGCTGAAAAACAAATATGCAATGTTGTAAGTAAGAACTATGCTAAAAGTTAAAATTACAAAATTAGCTTTGCCAAGTTTTAATGGTTGACTGTGCAACATTAATATTGTTTGAATGTATTTTTTTCTGAATACAGATACATTTATGTGCTCTACCTGTTTGTCAGCTCACGTTCTTTCTCATCTCAGGGAATGTTGAGGAAAAATTACAGGAGATAGGAAAAACAGGGAAGTTAATTTGGACTAGTCCATGCAGGTAGCTGGAACACGCCAGCGTTACCACTTCACTTCCATTTAGAATGGGAAAGCCCAACAGAAAGCGTTAAAGGAATTTTTGCAAAGAGACTCCTGGAAGCAGCTACGTTGGGATAAGCATAAAACTACACATATGCTGTTTTATAAGAAAAGTTCTAGTCCCTCTATATAAGGCTTCTGCACCAATAAAAAATTACTTGGTTTTATGAAAAAAGATTCAAAGGTATACTTAAAGTACGTTGACTAGACTTTTCTTCAACTTAATAATTCACATGTAATTCTGGAAACGCCAGATCTGATCTTGTAGCAAATAATGGTGGTTTCTATCATTGAACAGAGCAGAGGGAGAGAGGTGGAACTATCTGGTTCCAGGTTGTTTATGCTGTACATATGACAGCACTTTGCATGCAGTCAGTGCATCTCTGTGCAGATGGCCATTAGTATATTCTGCTTAAGGTATTATCTTAGGGAGCTCCTGCTTTTTGCACTGATTGGGTGGGAGCTCAGCACCACTGTCCTCCCTGGGGCACTTGCCAGACACAGCATCAGAGCTGAAGAGTTACGCAGTAGACAAATAAAATGCAAAAACACTGGGGAAAACTCGTGGACTGACTATGCTGCTTACTAAACCTGTTTGTCTTTCTAGACAACAGCAAAATGAAAAAAACTCTTCTATAAAAACAAAACCATCTTGTGTGTGCTATGTAATGTTTTCCTTTCAGAATCGGGTTGGCAGTGTCTCTTTAATGTGCAGCACTGTGAACTTAAAAGAAATCTCATTATCAGCCTTCCTAGCCTTAAGCACTTCATCAAGTATTCCATGATTGCTGGCTTGCAGATGCTTCAGTTAAGGTGCTGGGTGGTGGGGTTTTGTTTGCGTTCCCTTAGGTCCTTTTCTTGTTTTTGTATGTGGCTATAAATATCTTACCCCTGAGAAAAGACATGAAAGTAATCATACAGACATTAATTATATGCCATATGATTTTTTTTCAAATTCTCGAGTCACAAAGCATAACTTTTAATTACCCATTTTTGGTTTGGGAATAGTAGTTTCTTCTTCAGACATATATCAACATGATCAGAAGTATGTATAATTTCTTCTCCAGAATTCTTGATTTCCCCCGGCCAACTTTTAATAAACAAGGAAACATTTATGCCTGAATCAAAGAGTTACGCACCCCTGAGTAAAAGTTCCAGTTCCTCTGTTGTGGGTCTCAGCACTGTACATCTATCATGTATTGTTCACAGAGATCCTCAAGATATAGAGATCAAAAAATTTGAGTATAGTTCATTTCAGTTCACTTTTAAACTTCTAAATTAAAGACAGAAAACTTAATTCCAATGTAATCATATCCATCTGACTAGGAAAGTAATTCTTTTTTATCCCTTGCCTTACCCCAAAATAAAAACAAAACAAAACCATATCACTTAATTTAAACTACATCCAGATAATATTACATGCTCTTGTTGTATATTCAGGAGAAGACTCCTTTTTACAAACACTTTTGCAAAATCCAAGCATGTGACTTTAGACTGACAATCGGTATTTTGTGTAGGTAACTTTCATGAAAGTAGAAACTAGTAATGTGCATTGGTGTCAGAAACAGCTACAAGTTGCTGAGACGGGGGTTTCAGACAGGGGATCCATTGCAGCCAGGATTCACTGGTTGCATTACTTCAGATTTCAAAACTACCTCTTGCAGTTCCGTTCCCATCACCATGCAGAAGATCACTGCAGAGTGCAGGAGCGTGTGTAATGACTGCACCCCACGGCTGTGGAGCCTCCATTGTGCTGAAGCCTTTGAAATAGCTGAGTGGAGGAGGAGGATTTTGCAGAGACTTCTGAAGGTATCCTAAAGACTTTTAGCCTTTGATGTGATTGGGTTAACCCAATTTAGTTTCTCACTACATGCAAAATATTACAAGATTTTCTAGAATCTAGTTTCTTTCTTTTTTGTTTAGTTTCCAAAGAATCAAGGGTTAGATGTCTGTGTCTTCACAATAATTCTTGGATTTGTTAGCAAATTTCAATCAATCAGAGCCGACATAGGTCTCAAAGATAAGTTTGAATTTACTCAAAGGTAAGTTCAATTTTGTGAAAGCAAGTGGCTGATACAGGAAAGAAATCAAAACTGGTGACCCCACAGCAAAAGGCTACAAGAGCTCAGCTATTATTAGATGTCAGGGAGCCTGTTCAGGGAGAAACAAGGTAGACCCAAACCATCACAAAGGTTTCCATCAGAATTTTGCATGAATGGAAGATGGGGGAATCACAGTACAGATCCTTGGTGTAAAGGGTGTTGTACTGCAGCCATTTCTTCGTCCAATATGAAAGCAGAGATGGACCATTAAATAAGATGTGTGTACCCTCCTTTCCTTTCTGTCCTGTGCTGTCCCAAGGTGGACCCGTGAAATTTCATTCCTGCCTCCCAATTTACCTGCCAGAAGTTTATGGAATCTGATTTGAATTTCATGTATTTACCATCCAAACCAGCAATTCAACTACCCTATGCCTGCTCTCCTAAATATATACTGTGAAAAAGCTATCCTGTGGGCAAAGGCTATTTGCCATTTTAATTTGATTGCAGATGATCCTGCACTCACCTAAGGCTGGCTGTATCTCGTTCACACTTGCTCTCATTTCCTTTTCCAGCCTGTATTCGTATCAGCAAGACATTTGTCTGAATTAGTGGCGCTCCCATCCTATGACCATAAATTGGTATTCTCAGTAATTTAATTCTTACCTTAAATTAAAAGTTCTCTGTTTCTCACAAATATTCTAAACCTGCTTGCTTTTCTAAGCTTCACCTCTTTATAGAAATATAACTCTGGATTGTGACAAGTGGCTTTTGGGGTCCTTAGATGGGGTTTGGATGCCATAAAACCTGAAAGAAGAATATTTGTAGCAATATTAGGCTATTAAAAATTGCTACTACTAGAAATTCCAGACTGCCAAAGATTATGGACTAATCTGAAGAAAGAGCCGCATCCTGGCAGGGTAGGGTTAGTGAGCACCATGCAAATTACTCAGTTTTAAGCCGCTTTAGTGATCAGGGAATAAACCGCTGGGCTCAGAGATAGAACTGGTAGTCACTTAGTGCGCAGGATATTTACTGTGTTTCTCCTCAGTTTCTAGTTTCGCAAATGCTGTGAGCACAGATCTAGAGTGCTGGAAGGATACTGACTAATATGTGGATGATTGTGGAAGTGCTGGCTGCCCTGGTCACAGATGTCTGTCTTTGGGAAAGACCAACATTTAAAGCTGTATAAAGGCATCTCAGTGAGTGTTTGAATTTTCAAGGCATTGAGCAACAATATCTCCCACCTGTGAAGAAGGAGCAAGAACACCAGCAGTGGCTGTTTTCAGCTACAAAGTCATATTTTTAAGGAAGATAAGAGCCAATCGGCAATTTCCCAATTTTTCTCATTTTTAAAATATGGCTGTATCTTGACATTCCAACCTTTCCATGGCTGAAAATGAGCTTGAACTATGCTTTCTGCTGCTCTCAAAACTGTGTAATTCTGAATGGGCTGTCAGTGAACACCTGTATTTTCCCCACCAGCAAATAAAACCGCTTCTATCTTATGTTGTGGCCCACATGTTGGTCATTGGCTGTGGGTACAGCAACCACAGACCCTCTGATCCCTTTCTCCCAGTCTAGGTCTCTTTTGCTTCCTCCTTGTCTTTCACCAGCTCTGCTCCATCACCATCTTCGCCTTCTCAGCTCAGCCTTCCTCCCTTGTCCCATGGTGTCTGTCCAGACAGCGCCCTTTTGTCTTCTCTTCTCTCGCCTCTCCCTCTCCAGCCAGTCCCTGCCTTGGGTGACCATTTGTCCTGGGTTGCCCCAGACCAGCAGCAGGGTCCAAAGGAGCAGGGGAGACATTAGCTGAAGAAAACCACCCTGATCAGCCCCAGACCCACACAGAATCACTGAAGGCAGGATCTTTGAAACACCAAGCTCTGAAGGTCTATCAAGACCAAACTGATCTTGCTCAGGCCTGTGACTCAGCCAGGCTGAGGTGGATTTCCAGAGTGGCTTAAGCAGTCCTCCTGCCAAATTTCAAGCTTTTTCTCCAAAGTATGGGGCCTTTGGGACTGTCTAAAGAAGAGGTTGCCATTTTTTTTTCCTTTTTAATGTGAGGGAAACAGCACATTTTTTCTTATACTTGTTGAAGAGCAAAACCATGTTGGCTGAAATTTTTATACACACTTAAGTCTGAGGCAATTTTTGATACACGCACACACGCATCACACGTATCCAGCCTTAGGCAGACACCTGCTATGGAAAATGTGAGTCCTGGTGGGTTAAGTCTGACAATGGCATCAGCAATGGAAAATGTGGTCTAATAGTGGGAATTTCAGGCAGCATTTAGCAGGTGAGTTTTCCCAACACCACCCTAAATTATCCCTCCATGGAAAAGCTTTTAAAAGATTCAACAAACTTATTTGTCCTTTGCAGTAATTTTCCTCTTAAAAACCTTTGGCGTGCACTTGTTCATATAAAATAATGATTTGCGGAAATAGAGGAAGTTAAAATCCCACCCATCCTTTTCTCTTCTGGTTTATTTATTTTCCATGTGAGATTAATGAGTTTCCTGCAACAGGGCTAGATCCGCTCACACATTGTGCAGATAAGTTAATATTTATTTCCTTTTCCAAAGTCAAGCAGACACCTTCGTGTTCCCTGTTTTTTAAACGCAGAGACAGTATGTCAAATGATACTAAAATCAGCCATCCTAAATTATAAAATGCTACTTTTACATTTCCTACTGCTGTTAAGCAGACTGGTAAATCAGGCTGAGCTGTACTGCTGGATGCTGACATGGAAGCTTAATTTAACTGGCATAATTTATTTTACCGGCAACTACTTTGGAAAGAACATTTCTGCTTCTTTAAAGGACTTTCTTTAGTTTAGCGCCTGTCTCGTGTCAGGCTCAGCTGCTGTGTGCAGTGGAGCTCACGGAGGCCGGTTTCCTATGGATTTCTCTCCCACGTCCCGCTTTCCCTCCTAGTTCCCTCCTGTGTCCTGGTGCCATCGCTCCTTCCTGCGGCATCCCCAGGTGCCTGGGGGTCCCCTCAGGCACAGCAGAGGTGCTCAACCCTCCTGCCCTGGTGCAGCTGCGGTGGCCGAGCCCCCTCTCCAGTGGGTCCAGTTGTCACTGCTCTACCCGCCGGGGAGGCTGGGCTCCCATCTCTCCCGTATCCAACTACCAGGTTTCACTTTTGGACTTGCTCTGTCACATGCCAGTAAGCAGACAAATGGCGGGTGGCAGGAGGAAGGCCGGGGAGGAGATGTGACAGGCAGACAGTGTGAACATACACGCTACATTTCCTAGGGAAACCGGGTTAAAAAAGAGCTCCTTATTGCCAGGGCATTACGTAAAAGAATTACATATGAGAAATGCTTGTGTGACTTGGTTCAAGAGCCATGGATACTTACACTGTTATTTAACCTCTTCTTCTTCCAGGGTCAGCCTCAGTGCATCACTTACAGCTCCTTTCTCTCTCTCTCTGGTCAAGCCCCCCTTAATAACCCAGAGGAGAAAAATCCTTTTTTTCTTCACGTATGATTTTAAATTTTCTGTTTTGAAAGGTAAACTGGACAAGCAATATGAAAATGTTACAGCTGTCTCAGGCCCCTGAGTTTCTAACTCCCTGCTTCTGGAAGTGTGAATCAGGGCAGTGCAGCGGCAGTCGGTGGAGCTGTGCCAGTGTAAATGAGGGGAACTATTCCAACCATGTGTGCAAACTTCACCAGAGATTTACTCACCTTCTGAAACCAAAGAGCTGAAAGTTCATTCCTGTTTCACTTATCTGCCAAGGCTGAAGTTCAGTAATTCATACTTTTAACATAATAAATAATGAAACAGCTATAACAGGGCTGGGAAGGCTTTGATTAGGCATTTTATAGCAAGTACAAGAAAAACATTGAATCTTGTGCTCAGGAACTGGCAGCTACAAGAAGCAGGAATGTCTTGATTCAAACATGTCTGTACTTAAAATAAAAAAAAAAAAAAAAAGAAGAAAAATAAACCTGGAGGGTTTCTTTCCTATGACTTTACAGGCAATACAATAACCCTGGCACTTCAATAAGAGAGCTGTCATAGATACAGCTTTCATTGTCTGTGCTCCCACTGCCACAGATAAAGAATAAATGAGCCTCTGACTCACAGTGCCAGTGCAACATGTCCCTTATCTGACACCCCAGTCTCAGCTAGAATGAATTTTTCAAGACACATGCTAACCACAATTGAGAATTTCAGGGCAAATAACAGGCAGGCAGTGTTATTACTACATTGCCTATATACTTCATACTTCAGAAGCCTGTGTTTGAAAAGCAGACCTGCTATTCTGAGCAGTATGAGTAGTGAATGTTGCATTATACAGCCTCACAGAGAGCATCCTGTGCGTTCAAAGGGTTGCCTGGATCTCAGCCCTTCCACTCCGTTAAAGGCAGTGGGCATTTTGGAGCTAGCACTTTGCACCCCTCTGAAAAGGGGCCTCCTTCCTCAGAAACAACAGGCTGGAAGAAATCAGAATGGGAGGACAACTCATTCCCCCTTGCCATTTTCAAAAGAAAAGAAAGCATGGATGGTTGCAGAAGTTCAGAGAGGATTGTAAAGTCTCTCAGAAGTGCCCTGAGGCTCCCAGGAGGGATAAGGTCTGACAGGGCTCATAGTTTTATGAAGTCAGCCAGGGATTAATAAAGAAGAAAGCCCATCGTGCCCTCCTTTTCTCTTTTCCATACTCATCAGAAACACATGATTGAGAACTAATGGAGCAGCTCAAAAATGTTGCTGCTGTGATGGTACAGGTTGGGAGAGAACTTCTCATTGAGAAAGTAAGTATGTTTTTTACAAGAAAGACACCATCCAAATTCTGGAGATGCAACAGTGATCCATGAAGGAGGTTATAAGTATTTTCCCATAAAAAGCCATTTTGATTTTTCACCCTTAATTGCAGTCTTTTTGGAGATAAGTTCTCAAGCATTTTATTTTTAAGATTTGAGAGTTGCAAATGAAGAACAATGAGACCTAGAAACTCGATTTGCTTGTTTTACATCTGGCCTCAGCCTTGACTTGTAGTAACCTGATTATTTTGATTAACAGTTCTTGAAACTGGGTTACAGTGGGCTGCAAGGACTTGACATGCTGCGGCACTGCAGCTGCAGAGCCCACAAGGAAGAGGAGAGGGACATGGTCACTGAAAAATGGACTCTTAGATCAGGGGTTTGTGAAATCTGGTCAACAAAGACCTCATATATTTTTATGGGACTAGTTCCCATATCTTTTTTGCCTTGTAACCCCTGGGTTACGCTCCCAGCTAAGTGCCTGACTTGTGGACTACAGACTCTGGCTCCATTATGTTCCTTCTCCTTCCAGCCACGTCACTCTTGGACTTGCACTGACCTTGTTTCAAAAAGAGAGAGGGGCTTTGTTCACTTCCCACATAATTTTGTAGCCTACTAACTTATGCTCGTTGGAACTATTGATTTAATTTTTTTCAGTTGAGAAGGGGATTAAAGTGGTCTCTTATTTCCAGAGCAAGAGCCCTAACCACCAGGCTATAATGCAAACAGCAGAAGGTACTCCCTGCTGTGTTTTGAAATGAAAGTGGCCATGGTTGCTGCTATCTTAGGTAGTAAGAAGACATGAGCTGCTCAGTTCAGCAAGGTGGCTGCATCTCTGGATAAGCGTGGTAATAGAAGTTTGGATACAAATGATGCTCAGCTGCCCATAAAACCCATAAACTCAGCTGCCCATAAACTCAGGCACATAAACAGGGCTTTTTGTGATTGATTTCACAGGCTGAGGCAACACAAATTCTCCCAGGCTTTTCTTCAGTCATGTAGAGCTTTTTCTTGGATCTCTCCCACTGAGGTTGTCCTGCCTTCCAGATAGTGAGCCTGAGAGTCCTCTCTGCCGCCTCAAATAAAACTGAGTAGTTCTGGTCTCAACTGTAACAAGGCCTTTCTCTGCAACTTTCTTCTGTTGTCCTCTACTGCATGACAAAGCTCAAGGCTGGATGCCCGGTCTGGTGTGACCACCTGATGACAGTGGTGCAGGCAGCAGCTCTTTCCACATTTCCCACCACCAGACTTAGAGACTTCTCCGAAACAGATGTAAACATTCATTCCTCCTGGAACAAACTCTAGGAAGAAGGACCCAGAGAGGCATTTTGTCCCTGAAAGGACAAACCTGAAAGTACCTTGTGGGAATGGAAAGTAATTGCAGAGGTAGTAGCTCCACCTCTGCATGGGATTCCTGGCGTCAAAAGCTTCCCTGGTTCCTCTGAATGCTGGAAGTTGGGCTCTTATGCCTTTGTGTCATTGATCTTTACAGACAAGCAGGAAAAGGAATTTTCAAATGAGAATTTGTGAAATTTCTCATTCTTTCTGGATCTGTGGCAAAATATACCACGTTTCATGCAAGGAAGGTTTTATCTTATGGTTAATATGCAAAAGTATTCATAAAGTTATATAATGAGATCATTATTGTGTGGAGACTGGCAGGTTTATAGCTGTAAAACATGGGCAAGCAAGAGCTAAAGGAGGGCTTCAGTGTGAAATATGAAATTGATTTGGCATTTCCTATGTCCTCAGGTTCCCCTAGATATATGTTCTATACTTACCACCACAGATTTGTCCCAGACAGAAAAGAAAAAATAAAGGTGGAAACTATGCAAGTGGAAAGAACATTATGATTGCACAGAGGTGACCATGAAAAGAGAAAAAAAAAAATCCTCTTCCTTTCAATTGTTGCTTCTTCAAAGATGCTGCTGTAGAAGTAAAACACACTTAACAGAAATTTGGTAATTACCAATATCCCTTAAAGGTCTTTTCCACTAGCTTCAACGTTAAGAAGTAAATTAAAGACTTGTGCTTGTCATGAGCTGACATTTGTCATGAGCTCATTTGTCATGAACAGGCTGGAGCTCCATCAAAAGTTGTTCCAGCATGGCTACACACTGAATGCAAGAGCCTTCATAATCAGCCAGGAAAGGCGGGCAGTCCTGGCAGGTCACTGAAGCCAGTTTCTGGTGAGTGTTGAGCCCCTCAACCCCCCAATTCCTTGGCAAGGTGCAGGGCATGACACCATTCCTGCCGCTGGAAGACACATCCCACTCTTTCTGTCCACCTTTGTCATTTCCCTAATGGTCACACTCATCATCAAAACATTCGTCATCAGAAGTTGGCCACATCCTCAAAACACCAAACTTCTCATTTGTAAAAGAGGAAATGAAATGCCAGAGGAACTTACCTTTTTTAAAAAAAAAGAAAACAAGGGCTTACACAAAGCAGGAGCTAAATGGGACTTAGCTAACATACGGTCCTTCCACGTTTTGCTCCTGGTGCAATCAACGTACAGTTGCAGGCTTTACGCACCACTGAACAAAATGTGCTGGGCAGCTTTTGCCAGCAGGGAGTTTGCTTCACATGCTTAGAAACAGAAAGAAATATTTCCCTTTCCTAGCTACTGTAATAGTTTTTCCTGACTTAGGGAACAAAGAGAAAATAAGTTTGGCAAATGTTACGAGTAAATACTGACCACTTCCTCTTTGAATTCCCGTTGCCATTTTGCCCAAGTGCTGTTTTTCTTTTCTCGTGACTGCTTCTGGTGGCGTACAATGCGCATACCTTAACAAGAAGATAAATACCAGGCAAGAAACTGCCCACCTCAGGGTTCACGTCTATACCAACAGTGCTTCAGATTTATTCTGCGGTGGGACACAGTGAGATCTGACGCCACAAGAGATGAGGTCTTGCAACATGGGATGCACTCGGTCCCATGGCAGGGCACCACCCAGGCAGTCTGAGCGGGGGCCCCGCAGCAAGCACAGCCCCTTGCTGCTGAGCAGTTCGGTGTTACCCCATACACCACACGCTGCTGATCAACATATCGGAAGATCCACTCAGTTTTGCAAGAGAGATACAGCAGAGGTGGAAGTTTGTGGTTTATCTGCAGAAGTCTGTAAAGGGAGAGTTTCACTTGCATGGGATACAACTGGACAGACCTGTGACAACAGGACGAGGATGTGTCTGTATGTGCTACTGTGGAAAACATGAAATATGAAGAAACAGCCCTCTGGCAAGTGAAGGATGTCTTCCAATTTACAACTCTGCCAAGGACAGCAGGGTACAGTTTTTCACGAGTGGCGATAATTCCAAACAAGCCGTGGCACTGAGGAATTGAGGCTGGCACCAGAAACCCCCTTCCCCTAGAGCTGTGCTGCCTGTAGGAAGAAAGCCTGAACCTGCAAGAAGGCTGATGTACAAACCCTCAGTAGGCCTTGAGGGCAACCACATGGAAGTGGCTGAACTCACCAGCCCAATAGCCAGAAGCTGTGCCAAGGACAGACACAGCAAGTCTGGCATATTCTCGGCATGTTGGACTTGCATGCGAGTGCTGACTGACTGCGTCTGTGCAGTGGCCATTTGCCCACAACTTCCTCTCCTCTGGTGGGATCCCCCAATGGTTCTTGTAGCCAAACCTGCAATGTAGGCTCTACTGATAAAATCTTTCTTAACCTGATCAGTATCATGTTCATAGAATCATAGAATCATCTAGGTTGGAAGGGACATTTAAGATCATCGAGTCCATCCATCAACCTAAAACTGCCAAAACCACCACTAAACCGTGTTTCTCAGCACCACTTCTACATGTCTTTTAAATATCTCCAGGGATGGTGATTCCACCACTTCCCTGGGCAGCCTGTTCCAATGCTTGACGACCCTTTCTGTGAAGAAATTTTTCCTAATATCCATCCTAAACCTCCCCTGGCATAACTTGAGGCCATTTCCTCTTGTCCTATCGCTTGTTACTTGGGAAAAGAGACCGACCCCCACCTCTCTACAACTTCCAGTTCCCTCAGCCGCTCCTCATAAGGCTGCTCTCACCACTGTTTACCTCCTGATGATCTGCCCCTGGAAGCTCTAGGTTGTGTTCTCACAGCCGCTGCTGCGGGGCTTCCCACAGCAGGGGAGGAAGTGGGAGATGCTGCTGGTTTGTTGGATCAGCTCTGCTGGTAGCTCGTTCTCTTTCCTACCCACCCAGACTACTGCATTGCATCCCCTGAATTGGTGTTGATAAGGAGTCAAGGGATGCCATACAGCTCATAGAGGAAGCCAGAGAACCTGTTGCTGAGGATGACGCTAAGTTAGCCAAGTTCTTTTTATTTGTTCAGTGGGAGAAATAACGAATTTATCTATGGACAGAACAAGAAAAGATAAAATATAACTGGTGAAAAAATCTCAAATGCAAAAAAACGCTGGACCTGTGGAAAAGGAACCTCCTCTGAGCAATACACACAAGATACTGCAGTCAGGCTGTCTGCAGATTTCGAACCCGATTTGAATCCTGCTTTGTGACTGTCATCAATTGTTGTAGTAAAATTGATATTAACTAGCAAAATGAAATGTAACATGTAATCGAAGCAACCAAGGGAACCTTCTGCGGCTGCTAAAAGTCCTCTATACGGCCCCAACCCTCTTTCACCATTTATAGAGAAATAGTAACTAGACATGATTTATCTAAGATTAAATTAAGGAACTAACTACTAGACAATGTAGCTTTGTTGATAAGCAGGATATTCCTGTCAAGAGAGTGATGAACCGTTGGCCTGGTCAGCAAACCAAGAAAACCACCTGGAACTGCCAAGATTAGAGGAGAAGTAGGTAAAAGGTAATTTCGGCAGGGGGAGATCGTGGCCACCTCATTGGCCACCTACCCAAATGATACCACCTACTCAGAAGAGAACAATGGAAGAAGAAAACAGAGTCTGCGCCCTAATCTACATAGGAAGCAAAGAAATCTCGAGCAATTATTAAAGAGAGTAACAATGAACACGTATTAATTGTTGGAATATATAATAATCAGTGTATAAAAAGGGAAATTTTTGAAACTAAGGTGTGGTCCCTTGGGACGAGCACCCCATTTCTGCGCATTAATGGAATAAACTTGGAAATACCTCTGCTCTGTGTGTTACTGGCTTGCACACCGGGTAAAGAACCCAGATTTGTGACAATAACCAGGGGTGATGCAGCAAGTGGCCGAAGCAAAGACCAGACTGTGAAAGGATTTTAGGTGCCTGCACATGCAGGTAGGCATCCATCAGGATTTTTAAAAGTTTCCATGAAATAAGGACCAACTTTGTCGAGCTGCTTTAGGATTACAGCCATGAATGATCCTAAAGGCATATGCAGTACTACAGGAACTGAGTTGTAAAAGATGAACATTTAAAATGTGTTTGCTCTGATCCCAGAAACAGCAAGGAAGGTGTCAAATCAGAAAGGCCAGAGGAATCCCAGACAGCAAAGGAATCTGCAGGGCGGCAGAAGGAAGAGCTGCTGTGTCTGCGAGGCAGGAGCAGTTTGCACCGATTGCCACTCTGCCCTCGGATTTGCCTCAAAGTCACCATTTGCTTGTTGTAAATGTGGTTAAATGAAACGTGTAATTCAGGAGAGCAGAACTTTGTATACTTTCAGCAAGAATTTGCAGCTTGAGAGGTTTCTGAATTCCTCCCTGAGGTCATTTGCAGGTTTTGCCATTTAATCAATGACAGTTCTGCCATAAGAGTATTTCTCTCACTTTTTAACAGGTGGTCACTGGCCAGTTACTTCTATAAGCCATTTTCTGTGTGTTTTAACATGAAAAATGAAAGAGTGATGATTTTTACTTTACAGTGTTCAGTTGGAATAAGTTAAGAATCACAATTACAGATATAAAAAAATATGTTGTATTTTATTGCCCCCAAAGTCTGAATCTTTTCTTTTTTTTTTTCCCCTGTGGGGGGGGGTTAACTGCATGGGGTTTTTTGATAGCTGTGTGTGCTGAATCACCCTGGAAGTGCCAGATCTACCCATCGACTCTAGAGGGAAGCAAAGACAAGCTGGCTTCTAAGTTAGCCTAGGTGCCTATAATTAGGTGGGATGAACGCAGGCCCTACTCTAAGCTCCATACTGCAATTACCCTCTCAGTTTAAAGGACACAGCAATTCTGCCCTCACTGGGGCGTCCTGAATTAAATGTCTTGCAACATAATGGTGAAAAATCAAAAAATGTTTTAAGACACTTGTGAACATAAGCTCAAAGGTACATACAAAATGTTACATACGCGTATTCACATATAAATTTTTTTTAAAGATTGGTCCTATTTATTTTTCCTTCTCTCTTTAGCGCTGAGGGTAAGCTCCACCTCAGTCGTTTGAAATGGTAAATCGAAAAAAAAAAAAAGAAAAGAAAAGAAAAGAAAAAAGTACTGGAAACGACCTGCTGCTTGTGAAAATCTTATCGCTGAGGGCTTCATCGTTTGCGAGCTCGGGACCGACATGGGCAGCTGCAGCGCCGAGCAGCGGGAGCCCCGCCGGGGGTGGCGGGAGCAGGGAGGGAACACGGCGGGAACACGGCGGGAGCACGGGGGGAGCAGGGAGGGAACACGGCGGGAACACGGCGGGATCAGGGAGGGAACACGGCTGGAGCACGGCTGGAGCAGGGAGGGAACACGGCTGGAACACGGCGGGAGCACGGAGGGAGCAGGGAGGGAACACGGCTGGAACACGGCGGGAGCATCGTGCCACCTCCTGGCTGTAAGGGCGAGGCGCCCGGTCCGGGCTTCCCCGAAGAGGCGGCTCTAGAAGGATGGGACTCCAGGGGCAAAATTGTTAGTTATGATGTTAGTTATTATGTCACACCAGCGATGCGTATTTTTCCCTATCCAAAATTTACTGAATGGTAAGACTTGTCTTTCCGAGTACATAATCTTCACGGTTTCTTTTACAAATGTGCTTTTTAAAAATTAAATGCTGGAGGCAGCTGAAACATATTGCGAGTGACAAAGCAAATTGTTTCGTCTCCTTGCTTGATTGCAGATAAACTGTAAATCAGATTTTATCTCTTCTGAGTGAAGTAGAAATGACGGGGATGAACAAACTCCTAAAAATAACAGAATAGCTAAAATCTCCGCTTTTTCAAGAGCAAATGTAGCCCTTTGGGAAAGTGCAAGAAATACCATCTGTGTTTCCAAAACTCTGAAGTTAATTTATTGCAGACATCTCTCTATTTACTGTAAATGGACATATTTTGTGTTGCAAAACAACATGTTGCAGTGATGAAAAAAACCTAAATACTCCCATCCAATTAACTCCAGGGGGTTTTCTACCTGAAAAAGCTCCGTTTAAAAAATCAGTTTGTTTAGCATCAGACATCAAACCTATCTTGTTTTCTTTTTAAGTTCGTTTCATACACATATTGACAGCTGTTCACAGAGGAAGCTGAGAGGGGAAACTGTGAAGGAGCTGTGACTTTTATGACAGATTATATGTTTCTATTATCAGACAAGAAGCGTGTTTTACGAATAGCGACCGTCTTGGTGAGAGGTTTTTTCAGAATGGACACCTCTACAGGCTTTGCTGACAATCTGTTCTTTCCACTGCCATTCCTTGCCATTCATGTTAAATGTAAGGTAGAATTTAAAAAATAAGCTTTTTCATCAAAGTGTTTAACAGGTACTTAAAAAGAATTCAGAACATAATTCTGAGATGATGGAAATGACTATTTGCTCTAATACAGCATATCCTAGGAGAACCAGGGGGAACAACAGTACTTGACTTCAGCTGAGAGCAGCTAAGCCTCTTTGTTTTAAACTGTGGCTGGAATTGAGCCATGAAATACAGATGGAAATGTGGATCTGAATTTCCCCAAAGTTCAGTGTGCAGTTTGGGCCCATTACAGAGATAAGTTTGGAAATAGATTTTAAACGAAACTTTTTTGAAGTGTAGATCCTCTCCAGTCAAATGTTACCCTGTGAAACGAAAAAAGGGAGGCAGCACATGGGCGGCTGAGGCACTGTGATGCTGTGGTTTCATCTTTGACTGCAAGATTTAATGTCTGTTTTTTCTTGTCATGCTTGGCCTTTGAATGATTGAGAGCTCATCCAAACATCAACTGCTCCCGTGGCAGCAAAAATCCCCTTGAAGAGTTGTTATCTCATTTTTCTCCCCAATCCAGACAACTGGATTATGAGAATGCAGAAAATGTGGAGTTATTTAGGCAAGCAGTGATGCAAACACAAAGAGGTGAGCCCCGGAAGGCAGCGCCGTGGCAGAGGGGATGACAAAGCCAGGCACTGTCACTGCTGAGACGAGTTCAGCGCAGAAGAATGTTTCTGGAATGCATATGTGATTCCTCATCCCAGGCTCATTGTCCGGGAGCTTCGATCAATACCGCTGCAGCAAAGATTCCCAACGAGCTGAAACAAAACAAAACACGCATTCACAGGAACATTGCCGTTCAAGAGCACACATTTCCCAGTTAAAATGAAGGTCAGTTTTGGCAGTTTAAGACCCCTTTGATATTTGAGCAAGGCCTTTCCCTTTGCACAGCTGATCCTGATTACGGTTTATGGCAATGGTAATTCTTCACCTCCCCAAGGCAGCAATTTTGAGAAAAGAGAGGGAAAGCAAGTACAGTATGATTGCTTAGGAGAGAGGCACACTGCAGAGTGTTTTAACCATTTCTCCATTTTATAGCTGTGTCTCTTCCCCATGGATGGCCCTTGCACACAACAGCACGAATACTGAACTCTTCCTACGGGAATGCCCCATGTCCATCAGTGAAATCACTCTGGAGGCAGAAAAAATCATGTCGCATACTTATGTATCGAAACACTGACTTCTGAACAATAAAACTGTGGTTTGGCTAGGGCTTTAGATGCTTTCTGTTTTCTGGTGAACACAGAGTAATGTAGGCCCTAAATTTTTTCTTCTGTCTGCAAAGCGCAGTGGCCAGGTCTTGGGGTCGCCTTCCCCACCTCTCTCCCACCTTACAAAATGAAGGGGAGTGTTCTTGCTCAGTTTCCGGAATGCAACTTTGTCAAAAGAGGGTGGATTTCCACATGGATCAACTTTGTGCCAGTCAGAATTGCCAACCTGCTAAGCCAAAAGTACACTGAGGCTTTGCATGAGGGAATGGGATGGGTGAAGCTGGGTCTTGCACTGCTTTTCCCTGTATGCAAAAGACAGAGGCAGACGTTCCAGCTGAGAACATGTTCTTGAGAGCATATGGGACAATGTGAAGGTGGGACAAGTCAGAATCCAAGAAGTTGGATGCTGACTTGTTTTTTCCTATGGGTGGTATGAGGCATTTTGTTACAGGTAGTTCAATTGCAATAAGATTTATGACGTTAGTTTGTAATATATACTTCATTCCTTTATTGCTTTCATTTCTCTGGCTTGATTATACTGTGAGCTCTTTGGGTTCATTGAGGCTTTTCATGGAATTTGCAATATGGAGGGCTACTGCATAGGAATAACTGCTCTTGAAACTCTGGCATCATCAATCTGCTCCCAAACAAAAAATATTCTTACAGATTTGGAGGAATGATTTACACAATGACTTAGTTGTCTTTCAGGCACTCCAAGTGCCATCCTGTTAGCAAAGACAAGCGATGGGTATGGTTTCTTTCCTAAAGATTATCACAATCATCACACCGGGAAGTGGAAACAGCTGGCAACTTTTGCAAGTTCAGTGTTTGATTCTGATGCCAGGAGAAACACAACAGGCAGAATTGCCAGTGATCTTTTTTTTGTTGTTGTTTGCCTGTATAATACATTTTTAAAAGCTTAAATGAGTTTTTAAATATGTCTACGTGCATTTTAAATGGGTCTTCCAGTGTGCAGTAGAACATCCCAGGTACACACTGTATTTTGCTATGAAGATACCAAGGAAATGCAATGAAAAAAACGTAACACTTTCCCAGGAAAAAGGAAATTTCGTAACTCCTCATACATAAGCCTTTCCTAAAAGTAATGGAAAACTTCCGCAGTACAGGAGAGGAACAAAGCCGTACCATCTCTCACTGTTTCAGTGACACAGTGAACCTGCCTGAGGAGCATTTTGTAAGCCAAACTTTCCACTTAGCTAATGCTATGGAAGGGTCCAACGTGAGTTTTCCCTTTCCTTTATTATTTTAATTAGACCTTCAGTATTGCCTTAGAACATACAACTTGTGAAGAACACCATGTGAAGGAAAAAAGTGTTTCTTGCGTGTATCTGTACATTTTCACCGAGATGCTGAGGTTGAAGAGTTGGGGGCCCTCAAGCCTGCATGGGTAGCTAGGGGCAGGAGAAGGAGAGAGCATGAAGGGCCAGCACCGCACTGCCAGCAGCTGGGCGGGTGCCCAGCCTTGAGCGGTGAACGCTGCAGAAGGAGCTCTCCTTCACTCTGTCGTTCTCTCATAAATCAGGCTAATTATTCTAATGAGGAGAGCTGTGTCCCTCTGCTGCGAGCCCTGCTGGTTTACAGAGAGAGGGAAGTAAATAAAGAGGAACAATGCTGGCTGCTGCTGCGGGAGGGACACAGGGAGGGAGAACAATAGTCCTGACTCTCCTCCCCGCCACCATGCTGTCAGGAGATGGCTTGGTGCACGCCCCTGGAGTTATTCCAGATCAGAACTGAAATCAGACGCTGGGCTCGTCAGCATCTGCTGAAGGAAAACGCAAGTAAAACAGAGGGCAGAGGCATGTTTTTTCCAAGGCTCTATAAAATGTTGCCAAGGAGAGAAAAGGATAGGATACAAGGCTTCGCAATGTCCGTCGGAGTAACTAACGAGCTATAAATACCGACCTGAGCTTTAACAGCAAGGATCAAGTCTCAGCTTTATGCCTTTCGATTTTCTTAGCGTAAGAAGGTAGATTTTAGGCTTTGAGTGAAAACTTGTACAAATTTGTCTCTTAAAAGATGTATTTTGGTTCCTTCTCTTGCTCTATATTAAAGTCTTCTTGCAATCGTAAAAATTAGAAATTTGTTTTTCTGTGATGAAATCTTAGATTCTTACATACTACACGGATCTGGGAGCTGAAGATTTAAGCAAACCACAAACTAAACATGAGATTTATTACAGAAATATGAGAGCCAAAATTATGTGCAGCCCTACTCATTGTTTTCTGTATTTTTGTCATGTTCCCTCTTGCTGTCCCCTCACTGTGATGACTGAAACAATCATTCAGGTCTAGATCTCATATTATGACACCCACAAAGCCTCCTTGCTATTGCTTGGGTCAAATTAAAAACGTTTGTCAAGAATAATTGTGGAATAGCATCAAAATTCATCTTTATTTTGCTGAGGATTTAGTTATCTTATTTCTATTGTGATAAATTATTCTTGATGTTAGATAGTATATTTATATATTTTTAATAAAAAACATTTTTAAAATCAGACAATTTTTTAAGTTCTTGTGACGTTCTCCCCACAGAAAAATTTCTCTTGCTCTCTCTGGATGCTCTCAGCAGTTTATCCTCTCTTTTTCAGTGTCAGTTTTACTAAAACATCTTCACCCTGCCCTTTATACAGCATATTTACTTCTATTTTTAGCTCCAGTTTGATAAATTATTCCATTTCTAAATCCCATCTTCAGTCTCCAGCTAGATGTTGTGATCATATTTTTGGCCTTTCAGACTCCAAAGAAAGCTCTGTAAATATTTGAAAACCCTTCTCTTCAGCCATTTTCCCATTTACCTTTCCTGTATTCATTTCCATGGGCTGAATACATTGTGATATTAGGAGATCCCCTAGACCTTCTTTCAGCCCTGAAATGTCCCTGTCTCTCCATTGCTCATTCCTCTAGCATTCCCGATGCTGGGAAGCGTCACACCAAGCTGATGTTTCTTCTGGCAGAAGAGGGGTCACATACTGCTGCTGGACACGCTCTCTCCCAGGAGCTGGCAGCCTTCTCTCCCCCTGCCATCCCATGGGGCTTCCAGCTTCTGCTGGCCTGGGAGCTCCAGAGCTCAGCCTCCAAACCAGACCTTGCTCCATGACACCTGCAGATCGTGTTGAGGCTGGCCTGGAAGGAGCTGCCCTGACACGTGCGAATAACACATAGCAACTGCAGAAAGCTGGGTGAAGTTGCTAGAGATAGTAAGAGGAATTTAAATATTCATGTAAAGAAAACACATTGTGTGCTGCAGCATCTACAACCACAGATTACAAAAGTACCTGTCTTAAAGTCATCGTAATTGCATCTTCTGTGATTGGAGTATAACGGGATGAAATTTTCAATACAACTTTGACCACAGCCAGCTTCCAGCATTCAGAGAGACATGCATCGGGCCAAGCACAAAGCGTGGGACTGTCATTAAGTCATGAAAAAGATACAGAATTATTTATATTTGCCTTTTATTTCTGAGCGTTTCATGTTTACTTGCTTTTGTGTTTTCAACCTTTTCTTTACAAGGAACAGAAATATAACTTCAAAGGGGGGGAAGAACAAAGAAAATACCTTGATTTCAGGAGCCAGGCCTTCAAGAAATGCACCAGGAATCCTGAACCTTGAAGTCCAGGGCAATAGCAAGCAGAGCACAAACCCCACTAACTTTCAGTAAGCCTTGTGGTATAAAAGCCTCTTGGGCACTTATTAAATTCTTAGTATCATCTTAAAACTCATTCCAGAACTTTAAAATTAGTTTTGTTACCCTCTTTGCTACCATACAGGACACAGCATTAGAATCAGAAGTTACAGATGCAGAAATTCAACACTTTGAAATCCAGTAACACTGCACAACTACTTACTTTGGTTGGTTTTAGAGGCTTTGTTCATGCTAACGAGATGATTTTAACTACAAATTAATTCATAACTTCCCAGAATCCCAACGTAGCAAAGGTAGCATCAAGTAGCTCGAGCAGCATACGCATGCACGCATATATTTACTTTTATTTACACTTCATGCAGAGTGGAAACAGAGAAGAGATGCCCAAGTCCTCCTGACTGCCTCAGCGTGAGCCTGCCTGGGGTGGTTCTGTACAGCATGTGTTGCCTTCACTTATTTAATCACCTGCTCTCTACCAGCACCCACAAGATGACCCCTTGTCCTATGGGCCTTGCAAAACTGACTGGCATGTTCATGTGTGGTGGGAATGATGGACTTGGGAAATGGAGGCTGTTCTGTGCTCTGAGGGTCCAGGCTCTGAACAGGTACCGCACTTAAAATCTCTCCTGGATGAGATTATAGAGAAAGTGTACCGTTAGCCAAAACAAATGACTTTTGATATCTCTTTAAAGTATTTGGCTGTGCTTTCCCATCAAACAACCAAATGCAGAAGTTATTTAAAACAAAAATGTTCATGCAAAGAAATATGGGAAGATTTAATTTAAGTCCACAGAAATCAAGTTACACCTCATTATGTTTGGTCACTGCTGACTTCACCGACACCCGAACCTATAAAATACAGGCACAATCTAAGTTAAAAGGCTCATCTTAATGTCCAAGAACCAAGCTTCATTCTAGCTACATCAGTGTAATAATAATACATGGTGTAATAAACATGGCATACTAAGCCAGTGAAAAGTACTTTTAACTAACAGTTATAGACAAATTTCATACCTATATAAGCACCAATATGTGCACTGCTTTATTAAACTCATCTAAAATAAAAAAAATGTATTTTAAAATGAACAGGTCTGAGACCAAAACCCCATGTTTTGGACAGGCAGTACTTGCAACCAAGAAACTGCACACAGGAGTGCAGCTACTGGAAGACTAATTGGTCTGCAATGACAAGCAAACACAGGATTTTGTTGTTTCTCCTTCCCCTTAAATGGCTGCTGGCTTTTAGAATTTGCATGATGAAAATTCTTTTCTGAAGGAAAAAACCAGAGCTCCCATGGGGCAGCCTTAGCTGCCTCCCATGTGGAATTGGCTTTTCTTGGAGCAAATTATCCCATTTATTATTATTCATACCTTTAAAGAGAAAGAAAGTTCTTTCCCTGCTCAGCCCAATAATGATGTAGGAGGGAGCAAATAATAAAAAAAAAAGTCGTCCTCTCACCTGCTACTTTTGCAAGCAACCCTGCTCAATTCAGACCAAGGCCAGCAATGTTGTCCTTTTGTGCTTTTCCTCCTCTTTGATGGAGGCCAGTACCAGACACTGCTCTGCCCCAGGTTCTTTCACTACATTATCAGAAGTCTGCCCTTTCTTTGTCAGAGATCAAATGATGCATGCTAATAAAAGAAAATAGAATTTGTCTGGTCTGGAAGAGACAGTTTGTCACCAAGACTTTGCTATCTGTAAATAAAAATAGAAACCTTTATGCAAACCAGCAGGATTTTAGCCAGTGTGAAAATAACTGAGCTACTGTCCTCATTCAAAAACTATTTTTGCGTTCAGTCATCCCAGACAGCAGGAAAACCAATTGTCCCTTAAAATGTTATACAAGTCTGTGCAGACACTGTTGGTACCCAGAGATTTCACAGCATGCAGACTTTTAATTGCCTCTCCTGCCTCCCTGCAGATGAAGGCATCTGGAATGTTTACCTCTAGCACACCTTACTGGGGAATATATTAGTTTGTAAAACAGAGCAGGATTACAAAGAAAATTGCTAAATACGTAAGATGTCTTGACAACTTTTCACAAGCAGCCTTACTGCAAGCATACTCCACTATCTTAGCACATGTTTATTATTTTGCAATATAGGTCATACTCAAAGCTTTGAAAAACTACATAGCTGACCTATAGTGGCTTCCTCAATGAGATCGTTGATCTGCAAGCTCCAGCATTATATTCCTTTTTCCTTTTTTTAATATCAAGATTAGTCTTTTCTCAAACACTCAAGTTACTCTGCACATAGCCTTAATACTAACTAAATTACAGCATCCCATACAGGCCTTCTTTATTTGCAGAAGTTTATACAAAGTCTGCATTTGCTGGGACAAGGATATTCTCATTGACAAGCATAATAAACTTCTGTTCTTTAATATCCACAGCATATCAGGAACATCACATTCCATCCATTTATTACTTCACCCTAAAAGTCTTTTTAGGATGGGTTTTTTATAGGATGAAACTCCTCAGGTGTGTGTTGTTTCACTACCATATAATATTCTTACCCTGTCTAACCATAACTTTTGTGGCACTGTCAAACTGAACGAAATCTTGTTTAACTTTGCAAACAATTTTTCCAAGTGTGCCAGAGCATGTCTGGGCAATCTGAAGATACTGAAAGTACCTCCAACACACCACATGGCAGAAGAGCAGAGTGCTTCTGGTCAGCAGCTTGGGATAACTAAAAACATGGTAAACAAGGGGCTAGGAAATAGGGACACCAAAAGCTGTTGCAGCAGGAAGAGGAGCATAGGGCTACAAATGAGGGTTTATATAGTAGCAAGACTGGGGGTGCTACTGAAAGCAGAGGGTACACAACCTAATGTAAGTTGTTAATGACCAGCCTATTTAAATCGTCCTCTCTAATGGCAGACAGTACTGATCTATTAGACAGGTTTCTACCAAGAACACTCTACACTTATTAAAATGCTCAGTATATTTATACATATATTTTAAGGGATATACATTTATTGTAGTACGTGAAATAAAAGAATACTGCTGTCAGGTGTCACCTGTCCTAGATTAAAGTAGTTTTCAATCTGAATTCATACAGCCAGCTTCTTTTCCCTATAGAAGAGGCCTATCCACCCATACCTCTACAATTCCTGACTTGCCATGGTACCTCAATTCCATTAACCCAAAAGGAGCTGTGGTAGAATATGGTTGCCACACAGCTTGTTGCTGTTATATGTGGTCAGAATGCTGTTATGTGGTCTATATACCATTCTAGATGGACTAGAAGTAAGATCCTCCACCAAGGAGCCTCAATGCCTAGAAAACCCTTAAAGGCTGTCAGTACAAATACCTGGTGGTCTTACATAGGCTAGCATAAGGTAATAAAAGGCCTGATGAAAGTGAGACAAAACAGCAGAGTCTGTAAAGACAATCTATCTGAACAAGGTTAGACTTGTGAAAGGTAATTAATTACCAGCTATCATGAAAAGTTCTTTCTGTTCCTGTGACCTGTCTCCTACAGTCAGTTCCCAAATACACGTGAGTAGGGACTTGGAGAGGGCAGGTCTGGAAAGTAAGAATAGCTGCTCCGGAGCTGGGATACTTTGTCATGAAGGGTATATCCATGGATAAATAAGTAATATGTTTAAACATCATCATGATGCCGCATGCCATGTAAAGAGAGTAATAGCAGAAAGTATGCATCTACTCAGTTATTTCCTTCCCTTCCCCCAACACGCAGGTTGAAAACGCATAATCCAGTTGGTTTATGTCAAATGC
Organism: Dromas ardeola; assembly: GCA_013398915.1. Taxonomy (NCBI): domain Eukaryota; kingdom Metazoa; phylum Chordata; class Aves; order Charadriiformes; family Dromadidae; genus Dromas; species Dromas ardeola. The sequence continues at coordinate 782,157 of VYZM01016691.1, read as the reverse complement.
CAAACAGGATGCGAATCCCTTGGAAGTAGCCCAAGTCAGAGCATTCAGTTGAGGCTGAAAAAGCAAAGCCACCATTCACAGATCTGTCCCTGATTTGTGGCAGATTACTATCAAATGTCACTGTTTATCAAGGGGGATAAAGATACTAACGTTCTCTGTAAGGTACTTTGTGATCTGTTGATTGGAAGCACTTGTTTATATGTCCTATATAAATATATGTATGTATATACTTGGCATTTTTAAACACTTTTTAAAATGTGCACAGCATGGTGTAAAACTAAATCTTGTTTCACTCAAATTGCTGTTGTACAGGTAGTTTCTTTCTGACATTCCCAAAGGAAACCCATATATTTACATGCACAACATGAATGCCTGTTGGCAGAGTGCCACAGGAAGCCTCAATGGAATACTTCATTAAAAAACAAACAAACAAAAAAACGAAAGTACATTCCAAATTGAACAAGCAACGCTTGTTGCAAATCATTTAAACTACTAAGAGCAGCCACAAAACTTGCAACTCGACTGAAGAATTAGACAGCATTTGACCAAGAACTTGGTGTACTACACAGTGAATACAAACCACTTACAGGCTTGCAGGCTTCAGTGGAGCTTAGGCATCTGTATGTTTTTCTTTGGCCACAGGTCTTTGAACTCAACCAACTTGAATCTAAAGCAAGAACACTTTAGGCTTCAGAGAAAAGCCCCAACAGGGAATAGGATTTTAAACAAGTATCCTTCTCATGGAGTCATATCTAACGTTGCATGTCACTAAAAGACAGAATTCCCTGAGTTTCAAGAACACAAACAGGTTACACTTTTCCAGCAAGTCCAGTGACTCCTGAGTGCACAAGATTTCATAAGAGTGTCCACACGGTTGATTCCTTTTCGGCAGGGCAAATTAACCCTTGCTGAGCCCACTACTGCCGCAGCTACACTGCTTCCAGCTGTACCTGAGCTTGTGCATTTGAAGATAACCTGATCGTGATCAGGTATCAAATTCCTTGTGACTGACAGCATGGACTAAGTTTTCTTTTTGTCAGCTTGTTTCAGTGGACCTTACAACAGTAATCTACGACCATTATAACCACTCGGTTTGAATCGTCTCACAACCCTTTACCATGAGCCAGGCTAACAAAGATGCTCCTCTCTTTCCACAAGTGGGTGGCCTCTACTGAAAAAGCAGCTGCTCTTTTACCCCACACCCCCTCCACCCTGGGATGAAGCATCCATTCCCTTCATGCTAGCAACAATTCTTGAGGAAGGAACAATATTTAGTGAAAAGTACCTTGGGTTTGTCCGTTACAGCAAGTAACCCCGCTTACTACTGGACAGTAAGCAGCACAAATCTCCAGCAGGATTTCTGTTATCGAACAACTACATAAGCATATGAAGAATTACTACTAGTTAGTGTTTTTTTGTTTTCAAACATCTGACAGAGTATGATTCAGCCCTGAATACCAGCTATATTAAAAAGTTAAAGCTTGCAGAACACAGAAAGGATTTTTTTCTCTGGAACTGAGACACATGCCCGATCAGAATGGGTCTCTAAGTTGTATCAACTTGTTAATAACCATGTAACAACAAGAGAATACTACAAATAATAATTTGATTTAATTCTGAATACAGACAGGGAGGTTTGAAAGCATTTAGGAAAGAAATTTTCTATTTTTTTTACTACGTTCAACTAAATCAATGAAGTGATTTTAAAAAAATTTAAGTTACAGATCTCTCACGGATTATGATGGAAGTAATTTTTTAAAAGTGTTCCCATATACCACATATCAATGGAAAGATCCTTACAAGAGCTCTCATTAGAGCATGAGAATCTATGCGTATGAAGCTCAAAAATAACAGCTATGAAGATTTAACTTTAAAATGCTCCATGATCAGTCTATTCGGTATCATACTTTGAAAAACTGTTTAAAATTAAGTGTTAAAAATTTTTCAGCCTCTTACTTTGTTTTACAATCTCTACCTAACACTTCTATCTTCTTGATTTAGGCTGGCCACTGCAGGAAGCTGTATGTCTGCCTCTGAAAAAATAATAAATGAGAACACTCAACACCATTATAAATCCCTCCGGGCCAAGTACATATATTCTACAAAACACGAGTGGTGGTAAGCAGAGAGGAAAAGTCATCCCACATAACTTCATATGCCTTGAAGCGAGGTGTGAGCAAAACCAAAGCTCCCATCACAGCCAGCAGAATCACAATCGATCCCACCTCCAGAGGGAGACTGACTTTTCTCAAATGCCTTTTCTTGAATGCGATCTCTGTCTACAGGTACCCATTTTCCTCCAATACTGACAAACCCTATTCCAAGAGTAACATTTTCCCATTTATGATGTTCAAATTAAGCATACGTACAAATATTACCAACTTTGAATGATGTAGCAAGCAACAGGCTAGCTACACTCAAAACGCAAAGATTTGACACCATCATTTTCAATGCTGCTGCTAAATAAGATATCCAAGTTCATACTGAAGTTTACTAATGTACTGTAGTGGTTACTGCAGCATAGTCTAGTCTTGCACAAATAGACAAAAAAATGCAGACTGTTCCACCCCACAAGATCTTGTGAAACTATTGAAACCACTACAAAATGAAAGTGTTTTATTAGCCCCATGTCTTCTAACTTCGTATTTCTGCAAAATCAAACTACAATACCAAGCTACTTTTCACACAAATCCCATAAACTAAATCTATGAATGACCAAATAATATGTAGCTCCCTTTTCTGCAAGCCTGAACCTCTCCATCAGGTTTTATTAATAGCTAACATGTAAGTAAGTTGCATCATCTGCAACATCTGGTTTATACAGCTAGATATTGGACAAAACTACATCTGAAAATCAACTGGGGAAGACAACAATCAAGGACTACTCTGGGGTAACTGAAATTAAAGACAGATTCATAAAGCAGTAAGGGGCAAAGAACAAAAAAAGACCCATTCCCAGTTTAAAAGAAGTGTAGAACAGTCATCCGAGAAGTGGCCAGAGTGCCTGACTCCCCCCCCACCCTGATAACACAACAGCAGCTGACAAAGCAATTAGTGCACAAACTAAACCAAAGGCTAATAGGCTAATATGTCCTTCCCCCAATACAGAGGGAAAAAAAAAAAAGAGAAAGATTTAAATCTATATTTAAAACCATACACTTACATTAAAAACAAAGCTAAATGAGTGCTCTGATTTTAAGAAAACTTGTCTATCCACCTATCTGTTTAAAAAAAAACAACAAAGAGACATAAACAAATCAATATTAAAGCATGTATTGATACTTCTTCTCTCACTACTGAAAAGGAGGAAAAAACTTATTAAAAAAATGAATTTTTATGTAAGAAGTAGATAAAACAGTTCAAGAGCCCAGGATCTACTCAAAGTTCACGATAATTTCAGCAACTGCCACAAGCTACATCTTCTAAATCAAATTTCTCCTAACAAGCAAAATCATCTAAGGAGTAATAGATACTGATCTTCTGCACAGGACTCATCTACACAATGAGTTAGCTGTAGACATTTGATCCTTTTGCTAACAATATTCTGAAAATTCTTATTGCAGAATTGAGTATTTTTTTCCAATTTAGCTTAATCCATTCGGAATGAGACACACCTACACCACAAAAGCTAGATGGAATTGAGATACTTAATTCTGAAATTGCAATCCAAGACCCAGTCATCTGGGTTTACATTATAGCTTGCTTCATTGTTTGAATGGACAATTCTTCGGGTGAAGATGCCTAGTCTTCCTAGTCTGAAGACCTCCTAATCCAAGGAAACAAATCTCTTGCATTCACCAAGTTGAGTGCCAAAAAATTGCCATACCTCTGCCTAAATTCTCCATGGTCAACCTGACATACACATGGAGTGCATCTAATACACTGACAGGACTTAGGATTCTTTATTAAACCCAAGTAGTTCACCAATTAATATTTATAGGAGAGCTACCATGGTAGGAGACAACAGCAACACATCCTGCGTGAGCCCAGCAGTACCCTTACCTAGCAAGTGGCAGGCTGATTCCACAGCCTCCTGCTGGAACTGGCCACAGTGCAGCTGAGCATGCCCATTTATGCGGTTCTCCACCCCCAAAATTAGAACCCATCCCAATCTACTCATGCCTGCTCCTGTAAGGCCGTTAGCAGAAAGTGTGTGTGGGGAGGTACCTGAACTGTAGGGTAAACATCCCCTCAGAGACAGTGATGGATTGTGAGTGACTGGTTGCATATGGGACTTCACCTAGTGTTCGTATTAACCACCTCCACACAGAAAATTACTTTAAACGTACCGCTCACAAGCAGTTTCTTTGGTAACCACCAAACTCTATCATACATAATAAAGTTAGCTTACTTGGCACAGTCAACGCTCAAATGTTTTGAAAAACCTGTTGACAGCTAGAGTTCATAGAGTGGTTCGGGCTGGAAGGGACCTTAAAGATCATCTTGTTCCACCTCCCACTAGACCAGGCTGCTCAAAGCCTCATCCAGCCTGGACTTGAACACTTCCAGGAATAGGGCATCCACAGCTTCCCTGGGCAACCTGTTCCACTGCCTCACCACCCTCACAGTAAAGAATTTCTTCCTAATGTCTAATCTAAATCTACCATCTTTCAGTTTGAAACCGTTACTCCTCATCCTGTCCCTAGACTCCCTGATAGAGAGTCCCTCCCCATCTTTCCTGTAGGCCCCCTTCAGGTACTGGAAGGCCGCTATAAGGTCTCCCCGGAGCCTTCTCTTCTCCAGGCTGAACAACCCCAACTCTCTCAGCCTGTCCTCATAGCGTAGGTGCTCCAGCCCTCTGATCATCTTCGTGGCCTTCGCTGGACTCGTTCCAACAGGTCCATATCTTTCTTGTTCTGAGGACTCCAGAGCTGGATGCAATACTCCAGGTGGGGTCTCACCAGAGCAGAGCAGAGGGGCCAAATCACCTCCCTCGACCTGCTGGCCATACTTCTTCTGATGCAGTTCTATGTGCTAGGTACATATTTAAGAAGTATTGCTGTAAAAGCTGGGAATCATTATCTCTCCTCCTGTTATTTAGAAAACAGGTGGGGGTGCTACTACATAAATTCAGGAAATTAGACCAGAGCTCTAGATGCATTTTACTGGAGCTTTGAGTCAAGCACAGATAGGAGTTTCAAAAAGTGTGTCTCCTCACATACCAAATAAGCTACAAGACACCCAACACAGCACTTTAGATTAGGCACTACAATTTGGTAACCCGAACTTTTGTCATTAAGGCTCCTAGATTGTAAGCACTCAAGTAAATTACTGGATCTAACCCAGACACTCATATAAAATCAATGTAAAAATTAACTCAGGAATAAGTACAATGCTTTAAGTTTATAACCTGCCTTATTTCACGCAAACTTTCCATTGCAGACTAGCCCACCAGAGCTGCTGTAATCTGAAAAGTATCACTTCTGTTCTAGCAATACTATGTATTAATTTAGTTTGCATACCTTTTATTCTAATCAACTGAAGCTATTTAAGAAAAACTATTTATGTCAAGATTTATACTACACAGATTAAAGATGTCAAGATTAAACTACAACAGAGAAAAAGGTTTACCACTTCAGTAAAAGGACACATATTTGGGTGAATACAGAATATAATGGTAAGAACTATTTTTGACTAACAACTCTGCAGGTGCACGTACTTCAGAATGACTGCCACACTTGGGAGTTATTCTACAAATAAGCAAGCCCTACAGATATGGTATTATTGCTCTTCATTCATGAATCTGAATTTAGACAGAAATTTCATAGACTGGGATCACTGAATGGAATTCTAACATTTCAACTTTTTATTTGAAAGTTGGGAGGCCCCAGTGTGTGTAAATACTAGCCAACAGTTATATTTTCCCTTTTTTCATAACTTAAAAAAATTCAAACATCTCTAGTATTTTAGTTCTGACACTGTAATAGCTACACTTAGATGTAATAATGGTCATGAAATAGACTTCTTCAAAGACTTGCAAGGCTTCTCTTAAAACTTCTTTAGTTTTAAGAGCCTAAGGTAGAGCAAGAGGAGGCATTATTTATAATATATGATTATTTTAAGGCAAACAAACCTGCAATTATTATCGGAGACAGATAATATGAAAAATTAACTGTACTGTTCTCTATGACTGACCTTTCTATGATACAATATCTTTTTTCCACATAGACAATTTCAAGCTCCCTTTCAGATATCACCTCAGCATTACTCGAGGGAAGTCAGTGGAAATGCTATACAAGTAAATTGTTGATTAGCTCGGTCACACTCATCCCTGACGTACCATTGCAACCAGAAGAACATAAAATTTGCTTCATATTATTGCTGAAGAGCTATTACTGAAACCATTCACATCTACATACCCTTTATACTTGCACCTGGGAGACACACAGCTATCAAGTAAGGAGATTACAATTGCACTTCTTTCAATTTAGTTAATTGGTATAGAATGAAGATTTGACTACAAGATGCAGCTTAAAAAAAGTTACTGTTGTAACACATGAATGAGTAGGACAAAATGCATGCGTATGTACACGCACACACAAACACAGAAAGGTTTAGTAACTACTAGAAATAATAAATGGGATTAAATTCAGATTTCTGCCATGCTGTTACCTGCTCTCAGATCTCTAAACTAAGTTCTATTTTAACCTCATCTGTAAGAATACCTGACAGCTGCAAAGTATTCCTAATCTCATTTTCTACTTTTCAGCTTTCATTTGTATTTATTTCTCTCCATTCCAGATTGTTTGCTATTCTTTAAATCTCACTACAATTACTTAATAGATCAGTATAGAGCTAAAGGGCACTAAAAAGGTTTCCAGCATGGCTTTGGCCATGCATTTAACCCTTGGTATTTCTGATTGAACCCCAGTAGTTTTTTCAGTACTTCTAGACACTATTGAAAGTCATCTTTTCCTTATCCATAGTGGATTAGTTAGTCCGAGTTTACATGGTGTAGCTGCCAGTAGTGCTGTGCCCTGCACGTGGGAGGTATGCACTTGCACCAAAACCTGTCTTTCACCATAGTATGCCTCCTATCTAAGCAAGGCTTTTTGAGTATAGCTTCAGAAGACGCATGAACCATATATAGTCTCTCACAGTTTAATCCTCCATGCCCTGCCTTAGTCATGTTTGCTCACCTTATCCCTCCATTATTCCAGCCAAGTAAAAGATGATTGTAAACAGGGGCTGTCTTGGTGCATGCATCAAACAGAACTCCAAATTCCTAGAGGAAGCTCGATAGTTGGTTTCTATTTGGTCCTTAACAGTAAAGCCTAAGCATTTGTAAAGTGAAAAGAAGTAGTACCTGATCACTTGCATCCACTAGTTTTCAATCAAACAGGAATTCGCTGGTAGCCTCTGAAGCCAACCAATAAAACATTATTTTTTCCCCACCTTCAGAATAGCCTTGAAGCATCAGCATGTCAAAATTGACAGCCTCACATCTGCCTCAACTACCTATCTGCAATATAGTTTTGTAGTGTTTAAGTAATTAGATTTCTTTTAAATAGCAAAACAGCAACTTTATTTCATCTATTTTCTAGTGCATTTAAAAATAGTAGTAAAACATACAGAAAGGTTGGAAGAAAATCCCTCTCTGTTCATACTGTCGCTGCAAGGTTCTGTGGCTAACCACATTTCTCACCTAGTGGAATTTTAGCACTGTGGAGTCCAAACATTTGGCTGCTTCATGTTACATTGGTTTTCAGTTCTGGCATATGCTTTAAGCTTCCCACTTCCTTCTTCAGGACATTAAGCAAAGTTCTAGAACTATCCAATATCTTCATGTAAGCAGCTTCAGTTTCAGCAAGAATTTTATTAAGCTCATTCCGTGAAGCTACCTTTTGGGCCAGGTTTTCACATACACACTCCAGTTGTTCACTCAGGACTTGGATTTCATGCTGGAGTTTATTTTTTTCTTCTTCTGCTTGCTGGATTTGTTTGTTCAGCTCTTCTTTTTGCATACACAAGTCTTCAATGCATTTCACTAGCTCATTATTGTAACCCTGAAGAACAGCTCCCTGCTGAGTCATCCTCCACTCCCCTCCCTGAGCTCTGCCACTGCTCCCTGAAGTCCCCTCTCAGCAACAGCCTTCTGCACTCTAAAAACAAACAAAAAAACAACAGAAACCAGAAAAATTCTGTAAGAGAGTTATCATGAATAATGCTATGCTATCACAGACTGAGCCACGGGGAATGATGGTCTGTTTAAGGTTAACATGCTAGTTCTGAGTTGTGCCACATCTTCCCTTTTCAGGAAAAGGGCAGGACAGAATTTGTCACATACACTACACCTTTAAATGATCTCTCTTACGATACCTTCATAGCAATGCTCAACTCCAGTATCAAAAAAGCTTCTATTATATATATACGATGCTTTGTACCCCAGACTTCGAGGGTACAGTCAGAAGTAACCTGAATGACCCTTTCCCAGGAGAGACGGCTCAGCAGTCACCACCACCACCACCACCAGCAGCAGCGGCGGCATCATCCACTCGGCCTCTGATGAAGCAGATCCTCCTCGCAAACTGAGCACCAGGCACCCACTTTAGAGAGCCCGGGGCCACCTGAAGCAAACCGACCCGGTGCTGTTACCGCCTCACGGGCGCCAGAATGACGCTTTTACCGAGGTGCTGACGAGCCGCTCGCCGGCCGGCAGCAGCAGTTACCGCCCGTCAGGCGGCCGTTAGCGCCCCTCACACCCCCAACTTCCCACCTCGGCGGCCGTTTCGCCGCGCCCGGGCCGTTCTGCCGCCAGCACCTCGCTCCCTCAGCGGCCGGAGCCGCGGCGGCGTTGCCGCAGGGACCGGCAGCAGAGCCCCACCGCTGCAGGCTGGAAATACGCTGGCGCCGCCACAGGGGCCGGGCCCGACCCGCGCGGCCGCCGCCTCCCCAGGGACATTTTAACAACCTCTTCGCCGCCGAGCGCTTCCTCGCAAACGACGAGCCACACACAAAATGGCTCCTGCCTATACATCAAGTCCCTGGGCGGAAGGGGAGGAGGGGGTAGGTAAGAGGAGACCTTCCCTTTCCTATCTAGCGGCCGGGCGCCGCTCACCCCCGCCCCACCGCTTGTCTCGCAATTCCCCCTATTGCCCCCACCTGCCTGGCGTTCCCGCCCTGTCGGCTCTCAGCGAGAAAGACCCGCCACAGCCCGGCTCCCTCACGGCCCGGCCTGGCGGCGGCGGGGGCTGCCCTTGGCCAATCAGCCGGATGCGCCCGGCTAACGGCTGCTCCGGCCGGCAGCGCCTCAGAGCCGCCCGGCTGAAGGGTGGCGGAAATACCCGAGCGTTTCCGAACGCGGCGCGGAGCGTGACAACACCACTACGGAAATAACCGATGTTTTCCGAAGACAGGTAGCGCTCGGGAGCGGAGGGCGAGGCGGGCCGGCCGGCTGGCCGATGGGAGGAGGGAGGGAGGGGAGTTACGGAAGGAGCCGATGTTTGCCGAAGGGAGGGATTG
>VYZM01016691.1:747999-771901 GCA_013398915.1 Dromas ardeola | reverse complement strand
CAGGCCGCGGTGCAACAGACGGCCCGGTCCCGTCCCTCGGCGCCGTTTCGGGCCCGGGGGGAGTGGAGGGGGGGGCGGTGGCGGCCTCGGGCGGAGGGAATGGGGCTTCGGCGCTGTTCTGAGGCCTGCGGGGCCGGGGCGAGGAGGAGAGGCCTAGTGCGACCCGTGTAGGGCTTGGGCCTAGGAGTCGGGGAGGGTACGGTGCGAGGGGCGGGAGAGCGAGCCGGGGTCACTTGCAGTGGAGTGGAGATCTAGGGGGAGGTGAGTGTTTTCCTTTTAAAAACAAAAGGCATCTTGTTCTTCCCCCACCCCCCTCCCCAAGTCCTTTCTTCTCCCCAAAACTGCTGCTGTGGACTGTAACCTGAGCAGGGCATGGTTTTAGACCCTGAAGAACTGGGGTTGCCAGTAAGGCTTAATTTCTGCAGTTGCCAGCTGCTAGGCATGTTCAGAAAACATAAGATCCCTAAACTGTTGACAATAACCTCAATTTCTGTAAGGTAGATACTGTATTCCTCTGCTGTATCTAATGAAAAAAAACAGCTCTCAGAGTGTGAATCTGGGGAATGCCATATATTGTGATACCGCTCTCCTTAGGGCACAGAATTGAACTGTTTTATTACATTTCTGTGAAGTGTAACTGACAGTCCAAGGCAGCTGTCAGTGACAGTTCATGTAAATGTAAACACTTGCCACTCAGGAGCTCACACTGCAAAATCAAGCAAGTCAAAGTGAGGCAGAACATGTAATTTTTGGTAAATACTTCAAAATGAATCATCATGTTACATGTTCTGGGCTTCCAGTATTCTAGGGTTTTTTGATTACATCTGCTGCAGGGTTGCTAGGACTGAAGAAACCTTACAGAAGTTCAAGGTAGTGGTGAAACTGAGCCGCCTTGACTACAGTATGGAGGACATACTCAGATTTTATATTGATCCATTGTAACTTTCTGTTTATATTCTTAATACTAAGTGGAGACTTCTCCCAAAAGCGCAGGAGTACTGTGGCCCATTTACTGCTGAAAGTGTGTAGTCCATCAGTGAAAAGATAGAGAAATTAGGGTTTTTTTAACAGCAAGTGTTATGTTGGATGTAATAGTGGGAGAAAATGGTTTGAGTTCTAATTACAGAACTTGTTGCTTTAATGTAGGTAATTAAAATTAGACTAATGCTGATTGTTTAAATGGGAAATGAAAATTAATTAACTTTAAAAAGTGTTTTGAAAAGAGCTCTAAAATTTTGAAGTAACATTTTAACATCAGTTCTGTAACTTCACATCTGATGTAAATACCTATTCTCTTGTGGTTTGTTACAGGCTCTTAAGTACTCATCCAAGAGTCACCCCGGTGGTGGTGATCACCGTCATGACAAGATGCGAGACGCCACAGATCCTTCACCACCAAATAAAATGTTGCGGCGCTCTGATAGCCCTGAAAACAAATATGGTGACAACACAGGGCACAGTAAAGCAAAAAGTGTGCATACTCACAGAGTTAGAGAGAGGGATGGTGGTGAGTTATTTTTCGTTAACCTTTATTTAAGTAATAACTAATTTCTCATGAAAATTTAGCCATCATCACTTAGATGATGAGATTGTTACACTAAATGCGCCTTGTACCATGTTTGGAAGACTGCAGTGAAACCAAAACGCAAGTTTCATTGGAAGCAATCATTTAGGCATTGTAACACCTATTAATTTTCTTATTTTTACAGGTACGGTAGTTTTTCTTATAACCACAGGGATTAAATAAACTTTTTTTTTTTTAAACTGACTTACTTACAAGTCTGAGTTACTTTAGACATAGTGCAACATTTGGTAACATGAAATAGTGTTCTGTATTTTTCACTAACAAATATTAGCTGTTTTAGAGACTTTTTTTAATAACTTTGTGTATTATGGTGCTGTACTGTGTAGTTACGTGCTTCATAGACTAAACCTCATAAGAAATGAAAAAAAGCTGCTTCATATTTAGCTGCTGTGTACAACTCTTAACAATCAGAAAATGATAATCAAAGGTAGCACTTACTAAAGCCTTTCTTGGCAGGAGCTTAGAGAAGAGTGTTCAGAATCAGGTCAGCCTCCTCTGTATTTACAGGATATTATAGACAGTAGTAATATCCCAAATTTTTTTTAAATGGTATTTTCTATCCTTGCTTCCTAGAAAAAGGACAGAGTAGGATTTTCCTTTTAATAAAAAATGGTAGCAGTTGCAGTTTAGAAAATCCCTGTTACTGACTGAATTTGGAAGCGTGTTTTCTATTTTGTAAGTACTGTATTTGGTCTCTGTATTGAGTTATAAAGTGAAGTATTCAAGTAGAGAACTTAGAGCTTTAAAACAGTGCTTCTTTGTTCCGTATAAAGTTGACAGCTTGTGATGTACAGATGTATTTATTGCTGTGCTATTGTTATTTGGTATAGTAGTTAAAGTAAAATAAAAAAATACCTGTAAGTACCTTTTAGGAGGTACTAGTTCCACATTACAAATGTGTTTATGGTACCCGAGCGGTCTTACAATTCCTATTTGGTGTTCCTTCTTTGGATTAATACAGAGACTTTGTAGATCACTGATAATGTAGTATTATTGTGGAGAAGGATTATAAAAACCGGGCATCTTTTGTTAGTACACTGATTTTCATTATATCTGATCATACTTTATAATCTCGGAATGAAATACATGTGCAAGGCCCATAGGCTGCGATTCTCTTCTACTTTTCAGGACACAGAGGTGTCCTCTCTTATTTCTTGTTCACCTGTCCAAAGATACTTGTGGCAACATACTCTTGCAATTCTGCTTAGTTTTGTTACAATTGGTAATTCTTTCATCTTCAGTGGAGCTACATTTAGTTGAGTTATGCATATATGAAAACATCTGGAGGATGAGGCTCTATATGGGGAGTGTATTTGCTTATTTGTGTGTTGGGATTGTTTTTAAGATAGGAAGGACAGTCTGAAGATCTCACTGAGTCCAGCTGGATTTAATAGTTGGGGAATGGCCTGAGGCATGGATGTATACAGTAACAATGAAGAAAAATGAATTATTTGTAGTTTTGTAAGTGCAGAAACACTATCCCACTGTACCTTCTCCTTTTCTCCTTTCCCAGGCTGTTAACACAGTGGAAAATTTCCTTTATTCTAATCTGAAAGTGGTCCTTTGCACATCATATATTAATAAGACTGTCAGAAGGAAGCAGTCTTGAACAGTCTGAGGGAAATTACTAATTTTAAAAGGTGAACATTTGTACTATTTAATGGAAATTAGAAGGGATTTTTTTGTGTTGTTAGTAAGGTTAGTTTGGCCCCAGTTTCAGCTTTTAAAAATGTATTCAAAACAACCAAAGTTGTGTTAAATCCTGTGTATTGTATGTAGTAAACCAAAGCTGAGCAGATGTGAACAGGAGGATATTAACTTTGTCTTTAATTTACTGAATCTTTCTGTCAGTATGAAATGAAGGTAGGTGTTAGAATATGGTGAAATAGGTATGATGGGCATTTGCATATTGCTAATATGCAAAAGACATAATTAATAATTTACCATGTTCTCTGTCTATTGAATTGAGGTACTGTTATTAATATAGGACTCCCTTAGTTTTGCAATTACAGACATACAATGAAAAAAAGAAAAAACAAATTTTAAGAAAATTACTAAAATTTTTCCTAATTTCAGTCCTAATATGACTGAAGAGCATTAATTGGCTTTGATACTATTGTAGTTTTCTGGCTTGTTTTCTTTTTAAACTCTCTGAGGGGGGAAAAAAAAATGTTTGGTGGTGGTTTTTGTTTTTGGAGTTTTTTTGTGATAGCTGTGCATTTCATTATTTTAAAATCAGTGGTGCTTGATTTGGAACTACTACAAAGGTCTTATTGCCTTCCTGTGATCTAGTTGAAACTAGCAAAACAAAACTCATTGAAAAATCTCCAGTTTTTATTTCCACAAACTGCATTAAAGTCCCAAAGAAACAATCTTTTTCTCTCATCCCTTAGAAAACAAAATGGAACAAAAATCTGGAGTATTACTACTAAACATAAAGTCGAATTAACCTAATTTCTCCTTTTCAAGTCAATGTTTAAAAAGTCACTCCTTTTTATCTCTTAGTGATTTTTGCTCTGAAGTGAAACAGGAAGATTCACTGGTGTGACATGCTGATACTTGGGACTTGTTTAGTCATGATTGATTCACTTTTTTGTTGTAAAGACAACTGGCTAAATGTCTTTTAAGGATTTAAGTGTACACATACAAAATATAAGAGCTGTAATTAAATTGATTGAAGATTAATAACTCAAAAATGGTAGAAGTTCCCCCTGTACCTTTTGGTACCTGTATAAAGGTATTGTTACAGCTTATTTTTGTAATACTCACGGCAGAATCTTTTGTGTTTGTAGAACTGTAATCCATGGTAAGAAATTCAATTGCTTTCCATTAAGGTTTTAAAACATGTGTTACTGGTAAGCCCTCCATACTGATACAGTGCAAACAAAGCATTTTTCAAAGTTGCTTACTGCATGGTTTCTGTGGACAGAGACTACGTACAGAGACAATCGTTTCTCTGGAGAGAGACTTCCAAGTTTACCTTGGACTAAACATGGCAGAGTACTTGCAAGTTTTTGTCACATCCCCGGTTTCCAAAGAGTACTTGTACATCCAGCATATCAAAAAACTGCAGTAGCTTTGTTCTTGCTTTCAGGTCCTTGTGCACGGGGATGTCGTCTCTGTATGCAAGTGTTTAAAACATAATGAACAGCAACCCCCCTCAGTGCATCTCTTATTTCTAGGTCAGCTGCTGTAGGCAAGTGTGGAGTTTGAAGAGATTAGAGGGTTTTACGAGACCAACTCAAGTGTGAAGTTCCTTAACAGTAACAAATAGGGACTTAAAGCCAGCATTGTTTACAGGGAATAGAACTACGAAGGGTCTTGTAGACATGGAAAAGTGTTTCCATTAAAGAGAAAAGGGAAGTACAAAGATTTGAGGGTTCTCATGCTTGAGGACGGACGGAGTGAGAGCATAGATGATCCTTGTACATCTCTTTAAATGCATAAATGAGGAGATATTGGTGTACAGGAAGGAAAACAAAGAGGTCAGATAAGTAGGGTAGCTTTGGAAATGCTGTAAGGGAGGTATATATTATTTAGGAGTGAAAATTACAAGATGCAACCCTTGGTAGAAAAGGGAAAAGGATTTTTCTTTACTTAAATATATGGAGCAGAATGACCGACTAAGATACATAGTAGAACTTTGTGCAAAAGAAGTTCAATTAAGCCACATGTTCTCAGTTGTTTCTTACAATGAAGAAGGTACTGAGTGTTTTGCTGTATTTATGTTAAAGAGACTTTGAAAATGTATGTTTGCTTCATGCATCTTACTGAATTGTTTAAAATAACAAATGGAGTGCGTTAATGTACACAGCACAAAATCTTTTTCTGGATTTTGTGCTATGTAGGCTATTTTCAGGAAATGTGATTATAACTTGTTGTATTTAAATTCCAAAATATAACTGAACTTTTGTGAATGTGTCTTTTGCATGTTTTTTTTTTAATTGGCAATTAAGAATACCGTCAGTGACCGCTGTTATTGACTGACTGTAATACAGTTCTAAAATTCAAAATCCTACTGCTATTAGAGACTGAATGAAATATTTTAAATCATGACTTCCTAATTTTATCAAAGCAGTGGTGAGAGCTTCTGTCACGAAGTGTTAGCTTGCTTTGTTTCCAGTGGTTCCTGAAGGAGTTCAGAGTCCTCATGGCAAGAGGATAGCGAACAGCCGGAAACAGAGCACTAGCTTTTCTTTCCTGTCTTAGCAACCCTCGCAGCAGAGGAGGACAAGAGGCTAACTGCTGATTAAATTAGTGTGATCGTTGATGAGCAGTCAGAAATAAACGGGGCATTAGGGCAGGTACAAGAGAGTGGAAGCTGCCTGGGCAACTGTGCATTTGAAAGAGGAAATTGCAGGGTAGGTGGAAAGAGGGAAGTCTGAGAGTAATGAAGCATAGCGAAGGGTTGAAGAAGAAGCTGGAATAGTTTCTATCTATTTAGTTAGCATTAACTGCTGTTAATGTTAAAGTAATTATTCATTACTATGAAAACACATTTTCTCTCTGTAACTGCATGGTCAAAGCTGGGATGAGAAAAGTCTGTGATCACAAATGAGAGTAGGTTCTCCGTAAAGCATGCTTTGAACACACACGCGCCCCCCACTCCCCCCCACAACATCCAAGTGTAAAAGAGATGATTCACTCCCCTGTACCTTGAATGTTGGCTGTTTGGATGGCTCTAAAGGAAGTGGGCTTTGGTGGTTTGTTTTTTAAGATAAATACAATTGCTTTCAGGACCATTCATCTCTTAGAAGTTTTTCTCCAGATTAAAAAAATCTAAAAAGATGGGAAAAGTAGATTTCTGTGGTTTTCTAATTTTATAAAAGCTTTCTTTCAAGTCTTGCTAGTACCTTCAGTTGAGGGGGGTGTTAATTTTAAGTTTGCTTTAAATTTTAGAAGTTTTAGGTGGAAAGTAGCTTTACGTTTACTCAGTATATTTGGCGATGTTTCTGAAGAAGTTTTTTGCTGGATCAGTTGTTTAAGCATTATTTTCTTTTTTTTTTTTGTTACTCTGTTGTGAGGATCTCTAATACAAAAGAAATTGGAAAGTATGTGATCATAGAATCACAGTAAAGATATAACTTTTATATGTACTTTTTGAGATTTAGAATGTTAATGTTCAAAATTGCTTTTGAAAAGTGGCTGCGAAGCTTGCTTTTAAAAAGCACAGGGTGGAAGATAGATATAAAACCCTATTGATTAGAAAGAATTGTGATATTAATATGATGGCATTAAATGCTAAGTCTGTGCATTTAGGTGGGTGGAGTTTTCTGTGTTTCTTTTCATGAAGTTCAAGTGTCTGGTGTAGGTTGTGAGAGTAAATATGTATTAACGGGGTACTTTATCCAAAGTGGAAGCTGCAGCAAATGGCAATAAGCAATGCTGTTTGTTTCTAACCTGTTGTTGCAGCCACTTCCCCAAATCAGTTGCTACTAGGACTTTGACACTAGGAACTTCCAATTTCACTTACTATTATTACTTTCTTCTGTTTGCTAGTATATAAAATACAGCTCTGTAAATAGGTCCTCTGATCTTGATCTAAACACTTGATCTGTTTCAGGAAATATGTAGCCTTAAGTGTTTTAAGAACTCATAGACCTAATTTTTGGATTCGAAGAGTAATGTGTTCAAGTCAGTCTAATAGCTAGACCTGGTAAGCTTTTGTATGTAAGCTTATTTTATTTTGGAAAAGGGAAAATACTGGGTATATACAAGATCAGTTAATTTTGCTTATCTTTGGTATGTAAGCTAGTTGTAAGGGAATGATTTTTACTTAGCATCATGCTTTCCTAATGTATGCTTCTAGCCTCTGGCTTTGCATGAATGGAATATACAGCCTATTAAACTTTTGGGTTTGTACTTCTGGTTTGTTTTTTGCCTTTTGTACTTTTAGGCTGCTTTTCTGAAGGTGAAAAGAAGCAGTGAAAACCCTTAGTTTCTGATGAGCTGCCTGCTGCTAGGCCACAGTAAAGATATTTGTAAATTATGTAGCCTTTTTTTACTGGGATTATTCTGTATTCTCTAATGGCCTCCAATTAAAGTTAGTTCCTTAACCACTGTTTGCGACACGGCTGCTTTCTAAGAAGAGAGATATT
Organism: Dromas ardeola; assembly: GCA_013398915.1. Taxonomy (NCBI): domain Eukaryota; kingdom Metazoa; phylum Chordata; class Aves; order Charadriiformes; family Dromadidae; genus Dromas; species Dromas ardeola. The sequence goes on along the minus strand of VYZM01016691.1, from coordinate 764,218 downwards.
GTTTATTGACAGTTTACATTTGTTTTCCCTGCTGTTTCTATCTCTTCTATATAAAGTATTGGCTAAGCCAATTATCATTAAAGCTATGTAGAACTTGGAAGAGAAGACTCTGCCTCTGTTTTGGCTGAGAGAGAGGAGGTGATGCTGTAATATCTTTGCTGTGCAAAATAGTAATTTAACGGCACCCAACTTGGAGCGTTAACTACATTTGTTCATGAAGTCAGGCTTTTATACAATTTCATAGGCAATTCCAGGGAAAGACCTCTCACCGTACAGAGAAATTATTCCTTATAGTTCTTCAGTAAGGAAAAAATTTTACTGGCAATGAAAAGGCAGTTCTCAACACTGATGTTTCTGGACTTATACTTTGTCAGTAGTTGTTGTAGTGTAAAAATGAATCCTTTCTGGACTCAAATGTAGCACTTGAAGAGAGAGAAGCATTTCTTTATATAGAGTAAGATTGTTACCCTCTTCGTGTTCTCCCTTGAATTATGAAGGGGTCACCAAACTTTGCTGTACTTGACTGCAGGTGTTCCCTGCTGTTATTTCAGTATTAGAAGATTTGTTTCCTTTCTTGAAAACCTTTAACAGACTTCCTAGCTTTTAACAATAAAAGTACCTTAGAAAAAGCATGTAAGTTCACTAGTTCCTTTATCCCAATAATATTTTGCTAGTAGTAAAAGAATGCTGTTTAGTTCTGGGCTTCTTTTGCTTGTTTTACACATTTTTTGCAGGTTTGCTTTTTTACTAAAGTAGTGTGGTTTTCCATTTGGAAGCACTAGCCTAATCATACAGGGAATTCATGTCTAGATTTTGACATGAACCTGTATCCCTTCAGTACTCTTGCTTGTTAAAAAAAAAAAATAACAACCAGAGCAATTACGGCTTACTAAATTTTTGCTGAGTATTTTATCCCTTTTCTGAAATCAGAGCTTTCTGCCTGCGGTTGTATGCACGGGGAGTAATCTTAGAATTATACCATAGGCTAGAATTTTTATTTATTAAAATTTTTGTTGGAAGTGTTGCTTGTGAAACAGTATTTTGAAATTCATTCATCTGTAATAAGTGGAAAATCTGTGGTAATGAATATATAGGGAACAAAATTGCGTCAATTTCTGAAGCGTAAGCTTCCAAAATAAATTGCTGATCCTGTAAAGTTTAATCACTTTCTAAATTATTCAAAGACATCTCTTGAATCTGATATTCACCTGTTTTCCTGCTGCAGAAAGTTTTTCTCAGCCCTTCAACAGCAAAAAACCCCAAACACAAACAGTGAAATAGCCTGTAATTTTCTTACATACACTTTTGCATCTCTCCTTTTCCTCTTGGGCAGTGTTTAATTTTTCTCTCTGCTTTCAAGCTTGTGAAGTGAGATGTATCTTTTAAGGCACAAACTGTACTTCCCTACTGACTGGAAACAGATTCCTGGAGCAGTATTGAAGAATAATGACCACTTGGAAAGTCTGTCCTCCACGTTACGGGAAAGGGAGTTTTTGAGCAGGTGACTGACAAGAGACCACATTATTCACTCTTTTTATTAGATGGGTTAAGAGATGCCTGGTAAGCTTTTGTAACCTTGACTTATGTTTCCACGCGTGCAGCAATGTTATATTGTGTTTGAAATGAATGGAAAACAAGAGGCGTAAAGACCGTTGTTGATTAGGCCCAGTAGTGTTTTGGGACAGTCATTCTGTTCCTTACTGTGACTACTGTAATGAGAGTTGGAAAGGAACAGCATATCAAAGTTTAGTGTTGTAATTTTTTCTGCCCCAATTTTAAAACATAACTTACTTTGTTTCTACAGCTGAGGTATGATAAAAATGTTAATATCCTGCTTTTGTCATCACTCAAAAAAAGAGATGTAATGCAATATTCAAGTGCTTCATGAATAGGGCAAGGCAGTTAGAAATATGAACAATTAGTTTCCAGAGCTAAATTCACAGTGTCTGAGGGGCAGCAGGAATCTCCAGGAGGTCTTTTTTTGTTTCTAAGGTTTTGTCATTAATTTCCTGTTACACGTCAACTGAATTCTCTGACATGCCGTTTTGGGTAGACATGAAATAAGTGATTCTTAGCCACTGAGTAAAACATTCTGAGATCTTTAAGTAAGAAAACACTGTTTACATTGTATGTTCTATAGATCAAAACCTGGTAACTGATAGATCCCAAAGATATAAAACTTGTGATCATCAAATGAGCTGATTTGTTTTGGTTTTTTTTAATGTGAATAGGTTGCTCCTGGACTTGGACTTATTTTTTTTATCTGCAAGGAAGAATTCATAGGATCATTCATACACTATCAGTAATTTGAGACTGAATGGCAAATAATAAAAACCGGTCACTAGTACAGAGCTAGCTAAGTTATGCAAAAGTGAAAATGCTAATTAGTCTACAGGAACATGTAAAAGTTCTGGGTAAAAAGTTACAGGAAGGAGATTACAGGAAGGAGTGTAAGACTTCACAGAAAGTAGATACTGTGCAGAGCAATGACTCTTAAAACGGACATGAAACTCATACACAATTAAGAACATAAATATTGAGTGCCGTGTTAGCCAGAAAGGATATATGATCAGAGGAATATCAAGTAGGACTAGAGAGATTACCTCCTAGTGCTAATGTGGCAGCTGCTGGAATACGGTCTCTGTTTTGATTCTCACAGTTTGGAAAGTAGGCAAATCTGCACATTTTCAGAGAAGAGGCAAGAAAATTACTGCAATTGAAGCTCGTGCATTAGAAGGAGGGACTTGAAGAGCTCTTGGTAGAGTTATAAAGAAAACATTAAGGGTTTATTTGATTAATAATTACAAGGAAAAGAAAGGGCATACTTACGAGTTCTTGAATGTAGCAAGCAAAGGTACAAGATCAAGTTAGCTTAACCTAAATATTCAGAAAATAGAAATTTGGCACATTTTTTTAATGTTGTTAGTAACAATTGGAGTGACTTATTATGGTGATTATTACAGGGGTGGAAGTTCTGAAACTGGGTGACTTAAAGACAGTTTTCTAAAATTTGTTTCATGAAGAAAGTTGAACTAGTTCATCAGAGGTTCACCAATAGAAAAAACAGTAATGTGAATATTTCTAGTTTAAATGTTGTAGATTAGTGGACTTCAAATTAAAAGGGTTTAAAAATTGTTAATTAACTTTGTAAGTAGCATTCCTGTGATAACTTCCTCCCCCCCTCCCCAATTGGTTGATCTTGGCTCATGGCATTTGAGGGTTATGAACCTGTGAATGTGTTTCATATTGCATTGTAGGATTTTCGGTCATTGAGAATACGTTGTTTTGAGTGCTGTTGTGGGGTCAGGTGGCACTATGATGGATCTCTTTTTGGCAGTAGAATTCAGGATTTGCAGGTGCCTGCTGCACTGGTACAGTTTTAAATTTTGTGTGCTTTATCAGCACATTTTATTTTTTTTAGGAGAAGAAAAACTTTTTATGATTGAATATAATCTAGATGATCTGATCTGTGAAATTTCTTACCATCTAAATTTTTTAGAATTTATTTGCAGTTCAGTACAATTTATACCAGACTTTATATGTAGAGTCTGTTTCTTCAAAGATGATTGCACACTTCCACATTAATGCAGGCTTTTGATGTTTTTCACTGATGTGTATGTTTACCAGATTGGATTTCAGTTTGTTTGCCATAACTACACAGCTTAATCTAGTTGGATGGTATCTTGAGTATCTTGAAATTGCTTTGGTGTTTTAGATTTGCAGAATTTGCATATGACAGAACATAAATTTCTTCTTAAATTTCTTGTTTTCTTTGCCAGAAGACTTGTTTCGGAAAGGTTCACATGCTTGTCTCGTACATTTTAGAGTGATTTATAAGGCCTTTCCCTTCCCCCCTCACCACCTCCCAGCATACATTTGATTTCAAAGTTAAATTTGTTAATATGAAAGTTGGAGAGTGATTGATAGCTTCTGTAGATAAAGGTTTCTCTTTGGGATAGAGAAATGCTGTACTCCTTAAACTTGTCTTGTGTAGATTGTGTTTATGCAGGATAATGTGAAGTGATTTTAGAGTGTAATGAAGATAAAATTCTCTTTTTTTACTCCCCCAAAAGTATGGGGTTACATTTAAAAGCTGGTTTAGGTTTATCAAATTCTGTTGTTTCTGTTTCCACATTTTTTCTTCTTATTTACTACAGTTAAGGTTTTAGCTTAAGTGTACTGAGAATTAAAACATATTTATAATCTGTTTTCTTCCGAATTCTGTTACAGAAATTTTTACTCAGCACAAGCTATTACTATGTCTTGCAGAACTTCTTGAAGAGGCTTGTTACAGGCAGAAAGTACTTGTAACATTTATTAAATAAAGCTTTCCTTTAAATAGTCCACAGTCTTTGCCAGGACAGCTTTCAAATACATAAGACAATAAAGTCAAGATACACAATGAAATAACCGAATGAAACTGTAGTCAGTTTGTTGGTTTTTTTTATTTCCTCCACATGAAGTCATCTAACCTATCTGGATATTTTTCTTGTAATTCATTGTGACCATAAAGGAAGCAGAGAGGCTAATTGGACATAAGACGAAGGCTTGACAGTGACATCTGGTTCCTTGCTGTCCAGTTTTCTGATTCCTGTCCTTTGCTGTAGCTTTGGCTGTGAATGTGAGAAGCAGATCTGGGTTTAGAGACTGAGATGGCTACAGGATGAGATGAGAAGCAGGATAAACTAGGTTACTTCCGCTTATATAAAGATTAAACCATTTTTATTTAAATCTTCAATAAGCCAGTATTGAGTGGAAATGAGTCACATTGTTTTTGCAGTAGTTCTACTAACATTTTGAATAATAATAATGATAAAGCCTGATCATGAGTGAACAAGTACAGCTTCTTACTGGGGAGAAAATAGAAAGGAATTTTAAAGAAATTTGTGAAATTACATTTTCCTATATTTTAAATATTTGTGATATTTGTGTTAAAAAATGCAGAAAAAACTATATGTTGTGAAAACACTGTATCATTTTGTGTGTTTATATATTTGGTCAGAAAATGTTAGCTGCTTGTGTTTGATCAGTTCATCCCTCCTCTGGTTTTATGAGGCAGTAGTTTAAGGCATATGATTTTGTGGCTTAGGAAGCAATATTTACAGCTCCATCCCAGTTAAACAGATTAGTTCCTCTGCCTTGGTTTCCTAGATTTCTTAAATATCATGCTGTTTTATGTCCTCCAAAAAAAACAGTCTTCCTCAGTGCCTTCCTAGGTAGATTTGTTACTGAGTTTGTTAAGAGTAAGAGAATTATAAATTATTCATATCTATCGGTGGCAAAAATGGGGAAAGGAAATTATGATCTGCCCTGCTCATCTCATTTATTATCGTTCAAACATACTTATTCACTACCAAACATGGAAAAAACCCAAAGAATATTTTTTTATTAAGCATATAATTATAAATAATACACATTTGTGCATAAACTTTTCTGTACAAATTAGGTAATGCTCTTTACCTATTTTTTTTTCTGCTATGTTTATTTCACGTAATTATGTTCATCTAGATGGTGGTGTGTTCATGTCAGATGTCCCCTGTGAATAACATCAGCGGGGATTCACATCTCTTCTAGTTAAGTAGTTTGAGTAGTTTGCTCATTCAGACGCCTGCAGTTGACAGGTTAACACAGACATAATTTTCAAAACCACTCATTTCTTTTGAAAGAAGACTAATTCTACTTGATTTAATACAAGAAATTATATGATCCTCTTCAAATTCAAGTAGTGTAAAGTTCACCTCATTTACTGCCTGTACTAATGATTGCAGTCTCTATATAGTCCTTTTGAGAGTGTTTACTTAACTAGGGAAATAAAATGAGACACTTAGGCTCCCAGACAATCATAAAATAGATTTTTCTGTTTGTAAACATAACTTTAGCTTTTGTGGAGAAGTGTATTTTCCTCTAGTAAGGAAATTGCAGGAAAGACCAGTTGAATTTTAAGTATATATTCAAGAATTAATTAATGGGAAGAGGGAAGAATTGTCTTGTCACCTACTGTGCTTTAGATATTTGAAAACCCTATTGGTACCTTTAGGTAGGTACCTATAGGTACCTTTATTAAGCCAAACTAAATATCCAGCCTGAAACTAAGACTATGAATCCATTGTATTAAAACCACAAACCTATATATAGAAGTTCTTAGGTGGATCCTTGCTTGCTGCCTCCCCTCCCCTGAGCCCTGGGCCAGCGTTCCTTTTTTTTAATGAAGAACTTGGATGCGGCAGAAATTGATTTGACTTGTGTTTTTTTTCAGAATGTTATTAGTATCTCTTCTTTTCAAAAGCAATTCCCAGTTGAAGATTAAATAAGCATAACATTAAAATTCTTATATGTATTGCATGTCTATGCTGTTGTCCTGGTTTGAGGTAAAACAGAACCAACTTTCTGTTCAGTATTTTTACTTCTTAGCTAGGCCTCTTCTAACTCTCTGAAATTAACAGCATGCTGTGTCTAAACCAGTTTGTTCAGAGTGGTAAGACAGTTTGTGCCAAGGAATGGTATGCAGAAAGGCGCTTGCTTATACTTATTGCTGTAACAGCCAAGGTCAGCTAACTTTGTTATTTGCCCCACTGGAGGGTCGGAAGTGGAAAAGCATAGAGGGGTCCCACCTGCAGGGAGGAGGGACAGGTGACCCAAAATTGACCAACAGGGTATTCCATCCCATCTGCCCCATGCTCAGTATAAAAGCTGAGGGATCAAAGGGGCAACTCTCTTCCTTCAGTGGCCGATGTCCGGGGAGGACCCTGCCTGTTCATCTGCCTTTGATCCCGATCCGTGTGTTCTGATTCCATCTGTGGAATCCAGTTCCCACCTATCACTGAGTTCAGTCTGGGACTTCCCCAGTGCCCGCTGGCGACGTCATCCTGGGAGCTTAATACGGTTGTGTATATACTGTGTCTGTTTCATTATTTTCCTTTTTATTTTATTATTAATATTTCATTAAAGTAGTTTAGTTTCTTCTAAACTTGTAAATCTCTCCTCCTCCCCTCTGTGTGTGAGAGGCTGGGGGTGGGGGGAGCATCTGTCGCTGGCCATTGGCCAATTTGGCCAAAACCATGACAGCTGTAATAAATATAAATGTGGTATAGCATGTCCTGAACTGAAAGAGTAGTTTGTCTAAGCGTAATCATTTCACAAGTTATCATGTAAAAGTTTACTCAGCAACTGCTGTTTCTAATACTAAATATTTTCAAGTCAGTTTGCTCATTTGTGATGAGTTACTAAAAATCTCATGGACATGGCTGTAGTCTTAGAAGAGAAGCAAAGTTCTCTTCCACTGGCAAATATTAATAGCACCTAAGCAGTGATCTTGTACTGAAGTGGAGTTTGGTTCATGTAAGATACGGTTGTTAAGTAACTGGAGGACAAAAAAGGCTTCCTTGTGCTGGCCTATAGAATAAAAAGAGAATAGAACTGAATGAGACAAAATTCTGCATGCTTTTGAACGGTAGTCAAATTCGATGTATCTAGAGATGTGAATTTGAGGTAATGTGACTTACAGTTAATATTTTTAAGACACGTTTAAGAAGGAAGATACATGGTGTCTTTTTAATCTTTCTACAACACCATCTACTTGTGGAGTTGCTGATTCTGAACGGTGCACGCTCAATTGAAATGAAGGAAACTCTTAAGATGGGGTTAAGGTTGCAAGTATTTGTCACTGCATAGCACTACCTGTGTTCAGAAAAAGCTGCAACTTCATCTTCCTTAATTTAAACCAAGTAACGGAAACTTTCCTGCACATTAATTTGTAAGTAATATTGCATTCACAGAATCTTCTGCTTAAAGTTCTTTGTCCCCAAGAATCTATGCCCAAAACATGAAAAGAAAATTGAGAGTTGCTAAACAACATGACCTTGTTCTTATTTAATCTTTATTTTTGCTCACAGGATTTTGTCAGGGAGATCAAGTTGTCATACCTTGCTTGATTGGTTGGAGCTTCTCAGTGGGAGTACTAATTTGCTGTTGTTGATACATAGAAAATGGAGTAGTCGTCTCAGAGCTGTGTTCTGGCCACTGTGCTTTTTTTTTTTCTCCTTTATAAGCAGAAATTGTTTTGCACAACCCCTGACTTTATCCAAACTTCTGTCAGTCATGACCAGTTTATGGTATATCCGTCTTTCATATTATTACTGTGCTGTTTGTGATCTTAAAACATTGGAATACCCAGTTTTTCAAAAGTATCTGCACTAGCAGTTTGTCTTAGGGCACTGAGGTGTGTGTTGTTAAATATCAATGTTTCTTCCAATATATTTGTTTTATGTTCTTTGGGAAGCTCTTTGAATTAAAAGTAAAAATTGTGACACACACCGCCCCCCCCATGTTAATGCTGTCAGTTTACACGTCTCATAACTGCATGTCATAATAATTAAAAAGCCCCTTTCTGTATGAAGCTCTTATTTGAAGCTTTTATTTGAGGACAGAAGAACTGCTCCTCTTTGCTCTCTTACACTGTATTAGAGATGTAAATGTCTTCTGAGCTACAGTCAAGAATGAAAGCATCATTTGGCTTTATTCCCAACTACCTCTAGTCTCTTTTTAGAGGAATGTCCCACTCCACTTAATCCAAATGTGATAATGTTAATAAGTGTTGCAAGATTAAAAAGACTTTAAAATTGAGTGTCATCAGTGATGCTGTAGCAGCGAGTTTGTTTTTTATTTAACACGTTGGTATCTTCTGGGGTCATGAGCTAGAGAGTTAGGAATATGACTGTATTGCCAAAGTTCATAGTACTTTTTCATATTTTCTGTGGGTAAAATTATTTAAGCTGCTTTTTCAAGTTGATTTATCTCAAATAAAGTAGGCGTCTTAAAGATGTTAAGCAGTGTTGAGGATGTTGCTAGCTTATTGGGATGATTATCCTGTGAATCAAACGCTACAAAACAGCACAGACTTTGCTGTCCTGGAGAGGAGCTATGGTAGGAGAGGAGGGCAGGGGAGGAAATGAGGCTTTATAAGCTCTTTTGCTCATAGGGCTACTTGTTGACTGGTATAAAACATTTATTTTGAGGGGCATAATGAGTATGTAATTGGGCAGTTGGGCAGTACAGTGATCGGGCTAGATTTTCTTTCTTTTGGCAGAACACTGTGCATTCAACTTACTATGTTATGAAATTCTGGAAGATGTTACTGCGCAGTTGGTGTGTTCTCTGAGGCCATTGCTCTGCTAGAAAAAATGCAAGTTTTTATGCTTTTAGTTGCCTATGGAAGGCAGCCATATTTTATTTCAATACTGCAGGCCACATAAAAATGCAGTGAAGAAAAATTATGCTTTGTCTTGTTACTTTTACATGTGGCAAATAAAAATGGCCATGATAGGCCCTTCAGTTACTGCTGAGACGTTTGGTATTGTGTTGTTCTTCTGTTACTTTTTTTCCTGCTACGTGCAAAACTTCAGAAAGTGTTCTGCACAAAGATTTTCACTGAGGTAACAAAGATGTCAGTTGAAATACACTTTAGGCATATTAATTTAGGCTTATCCTAGGTAAGTTTCTATCATTTTCACTGTTTAAACAAGCCTTAATTAGTTATCCCCATAAAATACCACTACCATAAACTATCTTGCTGTTAAGTGTTCTCTGTTAAAAAATAATTAGTGTCTGTAAGTTGGGCAGTATTGGTTCTGCTGAGGAAGTTCAAGTTCTAATATTGTCTCTAGTTTAATGAATTTGCTTGCATAGTAGCTGAGAAGTGGAATGTGGAGTCATAGTATGTATGGAGTTGAAACAAATGGAATGAATTCCTTGCTTTTCTGCTGCCCAGTGTTTGTTTCCATATGCCTGGTTTCTGGGCGCAGAAAAGACGACTTTCCTAGAGCCCTTCCTGAATCCCTGTTCCCGCTGGAGGGAATGAAGGGGAAGACTGCCTTTGAGTTCCAGTTACAGCACTCATTATTGCTGCGGAGCACTTTTCGTGCTTCCGGCCCAGCTGGTGAACATTTTTAAACTTTCCTTTGTGATATCTGCACTGGCACTTTTTATTACGGACGAAAGGAGAGTTAGGATATTAACAAGGTATTTGTCTGACTGAAAAGGAAACATAAAAGGCTCTACCTGTGCTGGACTGTATACAGTTAATTATTGTATAGTACAGCACTATACTATGGCAACTACTGTAATTTTACGGTTTGTGCCTGGCTAAAATCTTGGGTGTGAGTGGAGGTGTGTGAACTTGTTTACTGTCTAATTTCTTAGTGTATGTTTGTTTGAAGAGGATGAAAAACAGAATTTTTTTTTTTTTTACTGTTTGGTGATTGGATTGTAGATTATCTTTTGAAGGTAACTCTTAATGTGTTCAGTGTTCTGATTTGTGCATTTCAGTTGGAGAATTTATGTTTATGATACTGTATAATGTTATGTGCTAGAAGGTTTTAATTAGGCTAAGACACTTGGGCACCAGAGGACAGTGTGGAATGCATGGTGATGTATTTGACGCTTTTGAAGCAGCAAGAAAATTTATTTTAGCTGGTTACAAATGGATGCTGTAGTTGCTAGTATAAGTGTATAGGTTTTGGAAAGGAGGTTCAGTTTGTTCTTGAAAGATGGCGGGGGAGAAGGGGAGTTGCTTTGTTAGAGCTGTCTAATCCTTAGCTTACTCAGAATTTCAATTTTTCTTAATTTCACAGAGTTTAAGTGGTGTTAATGGAGACATTAATTAATGATGTTCATTACTAGAAAAAGCTGACTATGTTGCAAAATGGAATATTCTTATTTAACCCGATGTTATACCTGTTTTCCAAGTCCAATGCAGTGTTGAGGCCTCATTACAGTTCAAACTGTCTTGGATTCAGTAGTTTGGATCTGGAAACTACTCACAAAAAATGTTAAAGTGAGTCTTTAAAGTGAGGGATGGCAGAATCTCAAATCTGTAGTAGGCATTAAGTCACAGCCTGGTTTTTTAATTGGTTCACGGAACCATGCTTTTTGTGTTTTCTGCTGATTTTCATGCATTAGTGAGGAAGATACGATTTTTTTCATTTGAAAGACTTGAAGATGGTTACGATAATTTAACGTTGCCTCTGACCTGTCCTGTGACCTGTTCATCACTAGAGATAGTGTTAGTGAAGGCCTGCTCACACAGTGGCACCACTACAGTTTTATGTAACTCTAGTGCTGATGCCGTGCTTGGCCATCTTCCAGTTAGGAATAGCTCTTCCCAGATTTAACTGCTTCCAAAATAATCATTAAGCTGAGGAAAGTCAGAGTGATGGTGCAGTAAACATTTCCATGGGGAGTTCTGTAACTGAATTGGAGGATTTATAACACAAGATGAATTTTCCTATGTTGCCTAAAAGACACATATTTGCAATTGCTAAATCCTAAGGTATGCTAATAAGCATTTTAAAAACAAGTCTTTCTTGAAGAAAGTGGGACTAGTAAGGAAGGCCTAACTGTAAGAGGAGAGGGTGAGAAGTGTTACAATAGAACATCTTGAGGGACAGTAGCGTGCTGTCTACCTTATCAGGCCTGTTTCTGGGATATGGCCTGATCTTACGTGATCCTGTTCTCATAATCTGCTTTGCCAGGCATGCAGCTGGGAGACCCGGAGCTGATTGCAAGTCACAGCCACCTCAAAATGGCTCGGGGTTGGGCTTTGCTAGTGGTGAAAGCTATCATACAAATAAGGGGAACCCCCATTCTTTTCAGAGGTAGACCTCCACTTGCAGATTGCATAGGATTATAACTCGATGGCTTTTTAAAGATCTTGAGCAACTTCCCCTTGCAACCTGAGCTGGCAACGCGTGCCTGCCTGGGTTGTCAGAATTCTTAGGTGACTGCTGGGCAGGTATGTACCCTTTTATACTGAGACAGCAAGGTTTTAGTACGTTAGTTTGGTGATACAGGTTTGGTGTTTGCATATGATCTTTAAGCCCTTAACTTGTATAGAGTGCTTAAAACTCTTGTTCTCCAGAGCATCATCTGCTTCAGTCTTGGAAGCTTCCCAACAGCGAACATTGGTTTGGCAGCCCTTTTGTATGCTCATTCCCTTGAAGCTCGAGTACTGATTCAAACCTAAAGCAATATTAGGCATAAAATGAAATGGAGGTATGGGGATGAAGCTATACCTGTAATTACACTGTGTAATTGTCCTGGATGCCATTGGTTATGTATTTATGGTTGGCCCTTGTAAAAGCCCAAGGCAACCTGAGGCAATCGGTGTTGCTGGAGCAGCCGTGATCAGTTTTTATGCAGCTGAGGCCATCTCAGGTAGGGCAGGATCCCTGACTGAGGGCAAGCCCATGGGGGTGCAGCCTGGGGGCCCTGCTAGGAGAACTGCAGCTCAGTGCGGAGGGGCCCGGGTGCTCCTGATGGAGGAACTGCCGCACAGTAGGCGTTTTGACTATCGTGTCCAGCTGTAGGTGGGTGTGACTGCTGCAGCCGCTCCGCTCCGATACCCACTCCGAGGTGCTTGGTGACTCAGTACTGGGGCTGGGAACCGGGGCGGCAGGGAAGGGTGTGAAATGGTGGGGGGATGCTGCTGAGCTGTTAGACCGCGTGGGGGCTGAAAGTCTGCTCAGGGAGTTTGAGGGGTTTGTTTATGGGTTGGATAGAATTGGCTTTAAAGGATTTTATTGATTTTAATACGTATGTTGTTGGCTCTTACTCGTGTTTGGAAAATGCGTGTTGGATTAGATTCACTGTGGCGTTGTATTTAGACCACTACAGTATTTAAAAATCACCAACTACATCTTGAGTATGCTGAACAAAGTGTAATGTTACTGCATCCATGGCATGGGATTACAGTAAATAAACGGCATCAGTGTTTTCTGAAGTTTTGAAGTGACTAATATCAAACTGTTCGAATGAGCCATCTGGTAGATTTTCATCTTGTTTTTTCCTTTAAAAAGGGAGGTGATTTTACCTCTTAGTAGAAATGAACGATGTCTGTGTTAAGCAACCTACAGAAATACATGAAGAATTTTTAATTATTCTTATCTCGGTAGAATTTGGGAATGATACAGTAAATAAATAAAGACTATTAACAAAATGATTAATATGAAAATATTAAACAGCTATCTCATGCCATAATCAGTGTCAAAAAAATAAAGTAAGACTGTTGGTGTGACTGACTGAGGAGTAAAGTCTTGTAATTATAATATGCTTCTTGCATACGTTTAGGGAAATTGTTTCTGTTTTTATAAATGTGTATTAAAGTCTAAATTGTCGAATTTTCTAACATATATAGCATGTAAAGTCACACTCACTAGAAGCTCAATTTTTTGTTGTTATTCATGTGCATCAAAAGTTGTCATTGATGTGCATGTGTGATGTTGTGGTTATTGCTTTGACAAGCTTAAATCATTCCACCGGGCTCTAAGCGTGCAAGATACTTCTGGTGTGGGACTGATTGTCATATTGTCTTGATTTTGGAAGGCTGGATGGCTGTATTTTGTATTTGAAGACAAGACATCCCCCCCTCTATCCCCATCCCCCCATCTTTAAAGAGAGTGACATATGGTTTTAGCCAAGATAGTGTAGAAGAAGGTTCAGAGCTACTGTTGGTTCAGGTTGCAATAACTCATGCGTGTGCAAATCAGCCTTTAACCTTTGTAAGGTACTAAACAGATTAGTCATGGTGTACCTTTTTGCACTAGTGATGGACTCCTTTTTTCTAACTTGCAGGGTTAGAGGCGGGGAGAAAGACATTTGAAATTGTAATTTTGTCAACACTTGTGTAATCAGAAGGCTCAGAATTTGCAGTATAATCTCTCCCATTCTGCACCATGATAAAACATTTAGTCATCTTCTGTGTGTGTGGCTCTCAGAAGGCTTTTAAAAAAAAAAAAAAAAAAATTTGATTTAATGGCTCCATTCACTCCCACCTATCAGTCCACGATCTGTGGACTGTTCTTTGTTGTAGTTTCCCATAAGATACAGTATTTGCCATTTGCAGAGCACTTTGACTTCGCATTTAGATCACTATACAGTATGTGAAGTTAGTGGTATGTAATGTAGCATCCCCGAGTATTTAGAAACTTCTCAACAGGCAGAGGAAAAATAAAGACAGGGAAAGTGTTATATTTGGAATATCTAGGTTTTTCGCTGAAATGTGTAAGAAAATGATATTTTTTATTTTTTTTTTAGTTTGGTGTGATTTATGTGAGCATTTAAAACTTAGGAAGATAAAATCATATAAAGAAGAATAGAAGAGTTTTTTACTTGCTTAGGCGTTTTCGAGGAATGGGAGGCCTTAAGAGCAGGAAATTTAAGATTGCAAAGGGTTTAATGAATGGCCTTGTTTAATTGTAATTAGAACTGTTCAGGTGTAATTGGTGACTTGATCTTAGTGACAAATTTAGATGTAAACCGTATTGAGAATTATCTCCCTTTAATTTCCCAGCTGTCTTTTTGTGTCCAAGTGTTTTCATGGCAACAAAGAAAACTAAGTTACCTTGAGAAGCAGTTGTTAGGGAGGCCAGAAGCAGGTGGTAGTTTGGGAAATTCTAGATGTCAGTACCTGTATTGCAGAGACTGGGTGCAGGAAAATTAATTTAATCTATATGCATAAAGAGAAATAGTTACCTAGAACCAGTTGCAAGTAGTCTCAAAAGGGTTAAGAAAACAGCATTGCTCCAGTGACCTTAAAACCTGATTTTGTGTATCCAATTAAACTTTCTGACTTAATGTTGAGGAGAAAGTTTCTCTTAATTCCTGAATTGACATGTTAGAACTCCTCCAGCCATCAAAAATATAAAGGCTACTTGTTTATTTCTAGTGGAATGAAGTTTGAGAGTAAGACTAGTGAAGGGACATACTGCTTTACACTGCGTGAAAAAGAAATACGCATATGGTCTCCTGAAATTTTTCTGCATCTGAACTATGCTGTGGTCCAGGCTATGGACAATTTGCCTTCTCCCCTTCCCGTTCCTTTCCCCTTCCACCCTAGAATGCAAATGGTTGATTTCTTTGAAAACGTACATGAACAGTCTTTCTTTTTCTTCTTTAGGGACCAGTTACTCTCCACAAGAAAATTCACATAACCACAGTGCTCTTCATAGTTCAAATTCACATTCTTCTAATCCCAGCAATAATCCAAGCAAAACTTCTGATGCGGTGAGTATTTGCCATTGGTATTCATCCCTGTGTCACCCCATTCACACACACTATATTTTCATCATTTTGTCTAAAACAGGCGGCATGTACATTACCTGCTTCATTGAGTTTTCCAGCATCAGTCTTTATTTTATAAACACTCTGTAAACATATTACATGTTGTAAAACTATTCTAATTGATAAACATAAGAGCTTTGAGGGTACCTGTCTTGAATTTTAAAATACTAGATTACGTAAATGAAGTAGATACAGAGAAATATTTTCCATGAACTATGTTGGTAAATCTAGAGAAGACAGTATGTAAGAGGCATTGCACACTGTGACTTTTAGTCACTTCATTATCCAGGTTTTAGTAGTTAGGGTGGTGCTTGATAAAAATTGCCCTGAAAACAGAATAGATAAATTTATGAAGTATAGAAAAATTTTGAAAATATAAATAATTTTTGAGGAAGTTTTAAGGTGCAGAAAACTAATGCTGTCAATATTGATGTTACTGTACCCCTGTAATATCAATACCAATACTGATATTACTGTACGAAACATACTATTAGATTTTGTTTCAGAGTTGATGAGAATAAAACAGAAGAAACTGTTGCAGAATGCAATAGGAGTGTCGTGGTCACATCTTTAAACTATCAAAATGAAACACATTTAGGGATGATGTAAATGGAAAACGGTGGTATGGGTGCATATGAGGACGCTACGTAGTTTTAAAAATGGTGGAAGCTTTTAAATTTGTATGTTAAAACTCTCAAGTAGCTTTTTGTCCAACCCTGTTTCTGTTTTAAAGGCTTACGATTCTGCGGATGATTGGTCTGAACACATCAGCTCTTCAGGCAAAAAATACTACTACAACTGCCGAACAGAAGTTTCACAATGGGAAAAACCAAAAGAGTGGCTGGAAAGGTATATGTGTGTGTCTGTTTTCATTGTATAAAGAACAAATACTCTTAAGCTCATTTAAGAGCAGTTGAGCTTATCTCATAGATTAATGCTATTAAAGATTGTAGTCCAAGTCTACTGTGTTCCTACCCTTACCGTGACCTCTGGCACCTATTTTATACCGTGAGCGGGAGGGAGAAGTATGGTTGGTTTAGGTTTTTTTTTTTTTTTTTTTTTTTTTTTTGTGTGGGTTTGGGGGGGGTTGTTTTTGTTTTTTTTT
>VYZM01016691.1:725717-747909 GCA_013398915.1 Dromas ardeola | reverse complement strand
TTTTTTTTTTTTTTGCAATGTTAGTGAGCTGAACTAGTATACGGGGGGCTTCGACAAGCACTGGTGTAGGGGAGCGATGGATGGAGTTTGCCTACCCCATCTGTAACAGCAAGCTCTTAGGATAGTTTAATTCATCTCATGTAACTTCACCTGTAGAAAGTGTTATATTATTAGATAATGTAAATTGTTACTTAACTTGTGTTTTCTTTTCTTCAGAGAGCAGAGACAAAAAGAAGCAAGCAAAATGTCAGTTAACAGTTTTCCAAAAGATAGGGATTACAGAAGAGAGGTGATGCAGGCGACAGCTGCCAGTGGGTTTGCCAGTGGAAGTATGTGGTTTTTTTACAGTAATACATTCTTGCCCTGTTTGCATTACTGTTTTCCTGTCCAAACTTAAAAAAAAAAAAAAGTTAAAAATCCCTTTCTTTAGCTGTTTTTCTCACCTTTTTATATAAAAAGGCCAAAGCACTTAGCGCAGACAACTCTCCCAAATGTTGTTTCTTAAAATAACTTTGAGCCTTTACTAGTACAATGCTTGCTTAATGTTTTTGATGGTACTCCTCCTTTTTGCAGCTTTACTGCCTAATTTAATTATCTTTATAGGTTGTTATTGAAACAACTTGCCCTGTTTATGTTATAGTTGGACTGTCGTGATTATTGAGACCTGTTAATGTCATATTCTGAACTTAAAAATAGAGATGCAGAAGTCTCTTCTAAAACCTTGATTTCACATCTGAAAATAATAAGCTAATTTAATGGATTATGATATCAGGGTTTTCAGAGGCTTGTGTACATTATTGAAAACATATTTTTATCATGCCAGTACTCTCAGCAAAGCCTTTCCTGGACTATGAATTTCTGTTACTTGGAAATTTTTTTCTTGTTACCTAGCTTTAATCTTTGCCAAATTTTTCTGGTAAATGGTTGTACTGTGAGATTTTTTTCTGTGTGATTATGCAGTTTGGGTGAATTTGTAGTATAGTTCTCAGGATGGTTTAAAAGTAGAAGCCAAAGTATTAATATTCCTCCCTGCCCCGCCCCCCTTGGGCCTTGACAAGGCAGAGATGTATAAAGGGCTGTTTTGTTCTGTATGCTGAAACATACTGCATATACTAAAACATACTGTACGCTACGAAAAGATATCAGAAATGCATATTGCAGTAACTATTTGTTTTGTGACAGTTGAAAATCTAGGAATCAATAAAAAGGATTACTCTATATTTGCTTGGTATGTTCCCTGTGTAGCATACTTTAAAGTCTATGATCATGTGACAAATGCAGATTAGTCATTCATTTAATATATAGTCGTCTTGAATTAATTCAATTGAAAGTAAATTCTTTGTAATAGTATTCAAGTGACCTGAAGTGGAATTCTTTGAAGGCTAGAATTTGAAACTATTAAATTATACTCGATGTTCAGGATTTTCAATGAACAAAAGAAAAATGGCACGAATTATCTCTTCATGCTAAATATAAGATGGAAATAATAGATTTTGATTTAGATTTTTTAGGAGACTTCAAAAGTTAACTTGACTGTAACACTTGTTATAAAGCAGCCTTTCATCAAAACACAGTGCTTAACCGGAACTCTAAGTCAAGCAAAGGTCAGAGAAAATGCATTTTGTCAGTGAGTAAAATTGAATTTTGCCTTTTTTGATGCTGATCTACTTGAGGCTTTTTTTAATCATAAGAAGTTCAATCAGCTCTAGTTGTTGACGCACAGCTGTATTAATCAAAATCATTGCAATCTTAGACAAGTTTCTAATTTAATTTTTTTTTCTTATTGCAACATTACTTGGGGAATCCTGAAAAAAGTGGAAGACAAGCATTCCAGTGACGCCAGTAGTATGCTCCCACAGAATATTTTATCTCAAACAAGCAGGCACAATGACAGAGACTACAGACTGCCAAGGGCAGAGACTCACAGTAGTTCTACTCCAGTTCAGCATCCCATCAAACCAGTGGTTCATCCAACTGCTACCCCAAGCACTGTTCCTCCTAGTCCATTTTCTCTACAATCTGATCACCAGCCAAAGAAATCCTTTGATGCTAATGGAGCATCTACTTTATCAAAACTGCCTACATCCACATCTTCCATCCCTGCACAGAAAACAGAGAGAAAAGGTATGTCTAATGAAATTCCTTCTGGTATTTAAGATGATGCGTTGCATTTGTGTTGCTTTTTCAAAGTATGTTAGTTCTAGAATTTAAAGTCATTTTTCCTGTTGATTGAATGTGCGTAGAACCTGATTGCTGTTTTGGTCTGTTTATTTCCCCTTAAACAGTGTTTGCTGTATCTTGCACAACTTCAAATTGACACTGCAATATTTGCTGTTTACTGGCTTATTCTGCAAATTATAATTTCAAATGATAATTTGAAAGATGTATTTCGGAAGAACATATTTCAGTTTTTGTCCTCCCTCCTGTTGTCTTGGATCTTTGCCATTATTTTAGTTCTTAACATAGAGTTACACCATTTGAAACTCATTTTGGACCATTATATTTTATGAACTGCTGTTACTGTTTGGAATGCCAGTGTCAAACTTTTCAGTAAACACAAATGCAATTCTTACAGAAAGCAGGACAAGTTTTCTACATGTCTGTAACAGCTACTCTTCTGTTTTGATCTCTGTCTTGTGACGTACTGGATCTTCAGTTCTGAAGATGCTGAAAGTTTGTATTTCTCTATAATACCAGAAACATTTAGAGTCATTAAGTGAAGATCAGAACTTTACTGTGCATTGTTTGTGACCCTTCAAAAGTCTGTATTTTAATTGGATTTACTTTAATATTAGGGAAGAAGAGCTCAACAAAATTGTGAGAATGGAAATGTGTGTTATTAGTGGTAGTGTGATAACTTTGGTATAGTTGAGTTCTTAGAGAGTAACATTGTATACGAAAATTCTGTTTTGGGGGCTTTGGGAGGGGAAAAAGTAATTTCTGATAAACATGTCTGGTTTTAATTTAAAATATTGCCTAATTAGTATGATACTAAATTCTTTTTTGAAAGATGGCTTGTTGCCCTGCTGATATTTGCAAGTCTGTCTAGTTACAGAAGAATAGTGCAGTGCTAAAAAGAAGACCAAAAAGATCACACATCGCTCTTACACTGCATTTGCTTTCCACCTTTTACACAGAGATAAGTGCACTTGGCTGTCCGAAATAGCCAAACAATACCATACATTTGCAAATACTGCAATGTAAGAAAATTGTGCATGTAAAGAAATGTTGTATATGTTTCTTGAGACTGTGCAATTTTTACATCACCTGGTACATGAATGTTGACGGCAAACTACAGAGGAACAGAAGATTTTCAGCAAGCCTTTTTCTATTCAACACAGTAAAGCAAGAAGAAAGGTCTTGTAGTTTGTGCATGGTTCCACGCATGAATACCATAGTCACCTGCTTCAGTTCAGCCTTTATGTTTTGACTGCAGTTTGATGCGCTTTTAAACATGATGGTGCAAAACATTCATGTCAGGTGTTCTCTCCTTCAGCGTATCCTTACTATCTTTAAAATATACTTAAAGAAAATCCTTATTGTTACTCAGTTCAGGCATGTACTTGATTCTTGTTTGGTGTGCGATCAGACTTCAAACTGAATATATTTTTTCCCTGCTTTACTGCATACCTTTATTAGTTGCTTCCACTTAAATTGAGCAACTGAATCTTACTGCAATTGGAGGAATTTCCCATTGTGACAACTGCTACAAATGTTGGCAGGGAGTTCTAGTATTTCTTACATACAACATTCATTTGAGAACATACAATTGGGTATGAATAGTGAAAATGATCGCACAGGGTGGTCTTGACACTATAAATCTTACTTTCGAATCCATGTTACCATGGATGGTTCCATATTAAATAATCACTTAATTTCTGTATTCCTATGTCGTTTTTTTAAGTCTGTATGGGTTAAATGGATAGATTCTCTGTAACCCTCTTGCCTCGTTGGTGTGTTTCATGGCACTTCCTTGTGAGCAAATGTAATACCTGACCTTCAGACAGCGTGGATTCCAGAAAGTTAATAAGTAATTGAAGAACTAGAATAGATGAATGTTAGGCTTGAAATACTTATTCTAGAAAATGTGAGTTTTCACGTGTTGCTTGAATACCTCTCTTCTTAGAGAAACAGAAAAATTCAGTCCAGCTTATATTATGATAAGTGATCATTTAAAGAGAATATTCAGTAGTCTTGCCTTTTTTTGTGAATGTTGGA
Source organism: Dromas ardeola (assembly GCA_013398915.1). Lineage (NCBI taxonomy): Eukaryota > Metazoa > Chordata > Aves > Charadriiformes > Dromadidae > Dromas > Dromas ardeola. The sequence goes on along the minus strand of VYZM01016691.1, from coordinate 743,691 downwards.
CTTACTTTTTTAATATAAAAAATTTGACTAGTATAATTTCTGTAGCATTTTATGTATTTAAACTTAAAAGAAGGGAGGAAGCCGTGCTGTGTGTAGATTGGGATGTTTTTGGGTAGTTTGCTTCTGTTACTCGTTTTCCCAGAGGTGACTATGAACCTGCCGTACTATAGGTATGCAGTGTTTAAAAGTATTTGTAGCTGTTATANTTTTTCCCCTGTTGGCTAGCTGTGCCATCCCTGTCTTTTTAGAAAAAGCGATAAAGCTGTATTTTTTGCTTATAAAAATAGCTTGGTCCAAATGAGTAGTGTGTGCAGTAGTCCTTGCCTAAATGAGTTCTTGCTTCTTGTCAGTGTGTTGCTGGCAGCCTTACGCCAGTGTATATGTACCACTGTTTTAATAGTTCTGTTCTTAGTGTGTTCTTTTTAATGCAGTAATAGTTGTGAAAAACAAACAAAAAACCACAGAAACGAACAACTACAGTTTTTTCAGCTCAATCTCTTTTGCTGCAGGGGTATGTTGTAGTCCCACAAGGAGATTGAATAAAATCCCTGGCTGAACTCTAGCTCAGCTGTTAGCAGTAGTCCTCTGCCCTCAATGGCTGGCAGTAGTGGAGAGTTCCTGGGGAACTATTTGACCTCTACCCTTTGGTTTGAATGTTCCAGTCAGAATCTGCTGCTTCTGTTTGTGCTCACTGTGAGTGCTTTATGCAGGTAAAGTGTGGGGTTGCTTTTCCTACTTTTTGGCTGCTTTATCTGTAGGGCACATCACGTTTTCCTATTTCTAATTCAGTTACTGAATGAAATGTTGTATTGTCCGTATCTTAACAATGTGTCTGTCTGTAGGATACTACTTCTCACACCTTTCCTCCAAGTCCCATCAGACAGCACTTCTGTTTCTAGTGCAGCAATACTCTCAATTTTTTTCTGACAGACTTGGCAAGCTGGCCAGTGCGATGCTGCCTGGGTTGTGACCCTGAGGCTGACAGATCAAAGTGGTTGGTCAGTGACAGCTGAGCTTCTTCCTCATCCTTTTCTCACCCCTGTGGTTTTCTTACTTGTAACACTGCTGGTCTTTAGCACTCAGTTATTAACATTGCTCCTGGTATCGTTGCATCTTCTTTGGCTGAGTTTTGCAGTTTTAAGTATATTACTCAATTCATACAGTGGTTAGAAAAAATTATGCTAGTGAGACTGTTAGAGGTTTCTTCCAGTGCTTTATACTTATTTGCTGAGCATTGCCGTTACATTTATTTTGGCAGGGAGATAAAATATGAAAGTTCCGTTTTAAGCCTGGAGTAATCCAAGTGAGAAAAATATTGAATTTTTTGTATTTTAGATAATTTGAGTGTATTTGAGAGCCCAGTTACTGTTGTTGCCATAGTTTCTTTTAGCCAAATGTGTTTACAAAATGCATTGCTTATAAATATTTATATATTTTGGTGTGGCTTAAGGTCCTCAGTAGATCAGAAATGGACTATGCAGAAAAGGTGAATGTGACTATCACTGCTCAGAGAGGTTAGTTGGTGGACTATGTCCTGGTTTGAGGTAAAACAGAACCAACTTTCTGTTCAGTATTTTTACTTCTTAGCTAGGCCTCTTCTAACTCTCTGAAATTAACAGCATGTTGTGTCTAAACCAGTTTGTTCAGAGTGGTAAGACAGTTTGTGCCAAGGAATGGTATGCAGAAAGGCGCTTGCTTATACTTATTGCTGTAACAGCCAAGGTCAGCTAACTTTGTTATTTGCCCCACTGGAGGGTCGGAAGTGGAAAAGCATAGAGGGGTCCCACCTGCAGGGAGGAGGGACAGGTGACCCAAAATTGACCAACGGGGTATTCCGTCCCATCTGCCCCATGCTCAGTATAAAAGCTGAGGGATCAAAGGGGCAACTCTCTTCCTTCAGTGGCCGATGTCCGGGGAGGACCCTGCCTGTTCATCTGCCTTTGATCCCGATCCGTGTGTTCTGATTCCATCTGTGGAATCCAGTTCCCACCTATCACTGAGTTCAGTCTGGGACTTCCCCAGTGCCCGCTGGTGACGTCATCCTGGGAGCTTAATACGGTTGTGTATATACTGTGTCTGTTTCATTATTTTCCTTTTTATTTTATTATTAATATTTCATTAAAGTAGTTTAGTTTCTTCTAAACTTGTAAATCTCTTTATCTCTCCTCCTCCCCTCTGTGTGTGAGAGGCTGGGGGTGGGGGGAGCATCTGTCGCTGGCCATTGGCCAATTTGGCCAAAACCACAACTGTATACCTAAAGTACTTCAGCACAGATGAATGTGTTATGATTCTTAATCATCAACAGTAAATAAAGCAGTTCAGTTAGCTGTTCTAGGTGGTAGTTGTTTTATTAGTATAGCAGAGGTGAGGTTTACGAGGCAATAAGGCATTGAATTTCTGAAAATTTTGTAATGTAGTTTTCCTCCTACAGAGAGCAAGCACACTGTGAGAGCACACGTGCATGACTGTTGCTAGCAGAGCAAAGATACAGCTCCAGCTCACAGTAGAGTGATTGGGTACTATTGTAGTGTTGAATCTAAAGGAGTTTGAATGCATTGTTGTTTTTTTTTTTAAATGGCATAAAAAATCACATCAGTGGTAAAAGCTATTGGAACACTCAAAGGATCGCATTGATGATTTGGGAATTATCCAGTCAACAGTAGTAGGTAATTCCCATGTTATTTAAAAAAAAAAAATCTTTGTTGAAATAAATCAGTGGTCCATATACGTGGCAAGCTATATCTAGTAGTATTTTAAAGCTACTCATTGTGTAGGGAGTACTGATATGTTAGTTGTGAGAAGGAGAACTGAAGGAAGTTACTGCACAAAAATTGCATTTCCTCTTTTTGTTTCATTTTTCCCAACTCACTTCTCTGTCACAGTAATATGGCCGGATGAGTCGGCATACTGTGGGCAAGAAGGGAGCAAGCAAGTACTAGGAACAGGTACTTAAAGGACTCCAGCAGGTAGAACAGGGTGGCTGAGACACAACAGAGATGCGGGAGTGTTGGTGGCAGGAGCTCTGCGTTGAAACAGAGTAGCTGAACAGTCAAAAGACTGGTTTTCACCTCTGCATTAAACCTAGCTTGAATAACTTTTAATTGTAACATATTAGGCTGAGAATTCCCTTTCAGAATGAGATTCACTAGTGGATCAGCTGTTTGCTTAGTAGCAAAGGTTCTTGTGAGGGGCAGAGATTGGTAACACCAAGATTCAGCAGCATTTGAATATACTGCCTCAAACTCAGAGAAGCAAAGCGTTTGCCTCCTTGTATCTAGGTGGTAATTGAAGAACATTGCAGCACAACTGCTGAAAATGATCTGTGGTGTATTTTCTGAAAGGATTTCTTGGCCTTGTTATTTAAAAATCCACACTGTTTGGAAATGTGCAGTGTAATGTTTCCATTTTGACTTGACATGATGGTTTTTTTGGGGGCAAACACTAGCCTCCGGCTTACTTCAGTTGAGATACCTCCTTGTGAAACCTGCAACACAGGTAGATGCGCTTCTGTCATACAGGCTCTTATCATAGAGAACACTGCCTGATAACTTCTGTCCTTTTTGTCCAAAAGGTGTGATTGCAGGTCACGCTCCACCAGAGTAAGTTATGAATGGAAAGCTGTTTCCTAATCATTGTGATACTCCAAAATTATTTTCATTTAAAAAAGCTTTTTTTCCTGCTCCATTTTAATGTAAAACTAATTAATAGTTCTTCACATGAAGTTAATCTCCACATCTAATTGCTTTTGTTTGCCATCTGATTACTTTGTTTTCCTCTTGTGTTTGGTGGTGGGTTTTTTTGATGGCTTTATTTCTTGGTCATTTTCTTTCCATATGATGGTCCAGAAACTTGTTTAGTTCTGTGTTGTAGTTCTATATGTAGGCTGTATCTAATTAGCTTATTAGCTTGGTTACGTGATTGTCAGAACACATACTGTATTTTTACAAAATCGTAGAATGGTTCGGGTTGGAAGAGCCCTTAAAGATCATCTAGTTCCAACCCCCTGCCCCATGGGCAGGGACACCTCCCACTAGACCAGGTTGCTCAAAGCCCAGTCCAACCTTTTCATGTTGTTACAACAAAGTGAATGGATTTTTTTTTTTATAAGTTTTCTTGAAAGCTCCAAAAGTTGAAATTTTAATGTGCTTAGCTTACCATGGAAAAATTGGTGCAAAGTCATATTTTGCAGGTCTTGCAGCATAGTTCATCTTTTCTTTAAGAATATTTTTTGTATAAAACACAGACCAAATTTGCTTTTTCTGTTTGTAAAATTTCAGTTGTAGGTTCAAAGTTGGTCTGATTGATGTATTAATGGTTCCAGTTAGGTTTATGAATGACTGCTGTGTAATCAAAAGCCGTAGTTTGCAATAATACTGTAGTTAGCTTGTTAATGAACATGAACTTATGTTGACACAGGTGTAGAGACCAGTGTATCAGAGCAGTAAAATTAAAGGACTTAGATTTGTAAAGATACTTTACTTTTCTCGATATGCTGTGTTCATTTTGACTGTGTTTCTTGGTGATTGAGGCTTCAAATGCATTTAAGAATTACAGGGCTGTATAATTCTAAGCATTTTTTAAAAAATCCTAGTAAATGTTTTAGAAACTAGGAAATAGTGTTTAAATGTTGAAAAGTAAACTTAACTGTGTGGCAAAATATACAGTGAAACAGTCTCTCAAAGCAGATCAGAAATGGGGGATTAAGGAGGAAAAGAAGCGAGTGAGAAGTTTCTGCTTCTATTTGTGGAAGAAGCAGGCGAAATCCACACACCCCAGTGAGTGATATCTGAGGATTTTTGTGAAACAGACATTTCATCTTGAGGAGTTTTGATGAGTTGTGTTAACTTCAAAGGCGAAACTTGTAAGTTCTCTATAGCATCATAAATTAAACCAGTTTTAAGCCTTTGTAATTATATTATACAAAAATGGATATGTAAGTGTTTAGAGGCTTTGTTTTATCAGCAGTATTTCTTGGATTTATTTCTGTGAAATCAAGCGTCCAGTCTGGAAGATATGGAGTAAGATAGGTTGGTTTAAATTAAGTTAATAAAAGTTGTGATTATACAGAACTAATCTGTGTTCTATATTGTTTAGCATGTTTGTTTTCAACACAAAAGAGTTTCCCTTTGTAGAGAACAAAATAGCCATTCAGGCTACTTAATACAAACAAGAAATACTTGTATTTCCACAAATGTTTTTTGCAACTCTTTTTTGGCAGAAATAGTTTTATACCCTTTATTTTACTATGAATAACTTAAATTATTTAATTTGTGAAGTGCTGTGGTGTTCTGAGCATTCATTGTATTCTGCATCCTCTATGATGTTCAGTAACACAAAGTTGTAATACGATGTACCTGTAGATAGTCATGATCATAGAGATGTATTCTTTCATAACATTTGAACTGTTGGCTTTGTAATGTTAACCATCTCAGCATTAGACACCATCCTTTTTTCACATCACTTTCTCTAGGTGTTTAGTCTGGGTGATTGTACAAAAAATATCTTTCACAGGTATATTTTAACGTATACTTAAAATGCCTGCAATAATGCAGCTACAGAATAGTGTCTCCATGTTGTCTAAAAGAATTAACTGGACTGTGTTGTTTTGATGTAATTCAGTTTGCATTTTTATAGCAGAGAAGCTCACCCAAACTAAAGTACTTTTACAGACCTGTTGGAATTCAATGGTTTTGTATGACCTATTTTGAGTCTTTTTATTCAAGAAATTAGTAAATACCCAGAACTGGTCTTAAGGTTTGTCTTCACTGCATTGTCTGCTCAAGTTTGCCTTTGATTCAGTTCATTTTGTGTTCAAAACTACAGTATGGGTGAAAAATACATCCAGCCTTTTGGTATGGTGGTGTGATTTGAAGTTCAGGTATTGCTTAGGTGAATTAATAATACAGTAGTGAGTTGCTTTTTTGCTTAAAATAATTCACCTGTGAAGACAAGCCTAACTACATTGAATATGTTTTGAAATTAGTGCTGGTCGTTGCTTAGTATTTTTCTCTCTTTTGTTTGTTTTTAAATTAGGATGTTTTGTTGGGGTTTCGGGTGGTGGTTTGGTGGTTTTTTTGGTTGTTGTAAGGTTCTCAAAACTGTAGGGTAGGGGACTTGAAAATAAAGGTATAACATGCCCCATTGTGCTTAATTGCCTTGCTTTTGTCTGCCACTGTATCTTGTCCTTATATGGACTGTGACAAATCCAAGTTCAGTTTAAACTTTACATGCTTTTGTTTAGTATGGTAAGATTCTTGTTTGCTTGGTGTGTCTTGACTTGCAGTTCACAGAATCACAGAATGGTAGGGTTGGAAGGGACCTCTGGAGATCATCTAGTCCAACCCCCCTGCCAGAGCAGGGTCACCTGGAGCAGGTTGCACAGGAACATGTCCAGATGGGTTTTGAGTGTCTCCAGAGACAGAGACTCCACCGCCTCTCTGGGCAGCCTGTTCCAGTGCTCTGCCACCCTCAAAGTAAAGAAGTTCCTTCTCATGTTGAGGTGGAACTTCCTACACTCAAGTTTGTGCCCGTTACCTCTTGTCCTGTTGCTGGGCACCACTGAAAAGAGCCTGGCCCCATCCTCCTGACACCCACCCTTTAAGTGTTTATAAGTGTTGATAAGGTCCCCCCTCAGTTATCTCTTTTCTAGACTAAACAGACCCAATTCCCTTAGTCTTTCTTCATAAGAGAGGTGTTCCAATCCCCTAATCATCTTTGTAGCCCTTTGCTGCACCCTCTCCAGCAGTTCCCTGTCCAGTTGTCTTAATAAGTTTACTTTGAACACTGTTAACATAAGGTTTTGTATGTAGTATTTCTACAACAATGACTTTTACTAATGACTTACTCTTTTTNGGGGTAATACCTAATCAACTGCCTTAGTTGCATGTTACTGAAAACCATATAAAAGTTTTGTAACTACTTTTTTTTTCCTCTTCTGTCTTTGTAACACTTCTTGTCCCTTTGTAAGTTCTTCTTACGAAAGCTCCTGGCTGAATGACCGGGTCCCTTTACAGATACATTGAAGGCCAAATCCTTGTCCTGAGGAGCTTGTAATTAGATAAGGCCACCTCTTTTTTAGAAGTTTGCCTGAAACATCAAAATGCATCTGTGTGCCCTGGCTGTTGCATCTTTGCAAGCTGTCAAATTTGGATTCTCCAGCATTTTTTTTCTGGTTTAGATTTCTCAGCTACTTGACTGGAAAAGGGTTTTTTGGAGTATGTGTGACCTATTATGAACTATTTCTACTGTAACTGCAGTTAAAGCAGAAGTCCCCTTTCTTTTAATTGAAATTTCTAATCTCATTTGCTTTACATATTGATTCTCACTTCAGTGGTTTTTTTTTTAGTGTTCCACAAATGAGTCTCAAAAGTTAGTGTCTCAAATTAGTTAGTCTCAAATTAGTTACAAATTAGTCTCAAAAGTTGCAATTAAACCTGTCAGAAAACAAAAGCTTTTAGAAATTCTTTAGCATTTCATTCTTATGTAGGAACACAAAACAAGACCCTTTAATTTTTCTTCTTTACTAAAAGTCAGCCTCTTCTTACCTTGACCATCTCTCCAAAGAAAAAAAAAACCAACAAACACACCTTTAGAGTGAAAGTGTTTCCCAGGCGGTTATTATAGCTTTAGTTTGGATTTTTGCCTGAAATGTGGAATATCCAGACTGACGTTTTCTGCCTAGTTTGAGATGGGATTAAAAGCCGGGTCTTCAGTATTATGGGCAAGCATCCTGGCTGAGATCTTGGATCCATATCCATCTTTCCAGTCTTCATCCAACCTGTTTGGTGCTATAGAGGCGTTAGTCTTGATTGAGTTTGGCAGCAAAGATCTCCGATGTGTTTAATGTGGATGAGAGAAGCTAAAATTGAAATATAGTGGTCCAGGCTTCTTAAAGGAAGGATATATGAAGTGACTGGTGGTACATCTGTAGAAAGTGGAGATACTTACTCTTGAACTTTCAGTGCAAGGATTTCTCACAGTGTTGCAAGGGAGGAGAACCTTTCATGTTAACTGGAAGTCAGTTAGCTCACATTAGTCAGAACAAATTGCCATATAGTATAATTGGATTTAAGTACTAAGAATTTCTGTGGATAATAAGTGTTGATATTTGCTAAAATGAGATTAATAAAATAAAGGATATAGCTCTTGATGCTTCAGGAGAAGCTGACAAGTTTGAAACTAATTATGGGCAGATGCATTTCTTAGATGCTTTTCCGCTCTGCTGTGGGGATGTTAACAGCTTGTGTTGTATATTTCTAGTACAGCTCGTTATCCTGTCTGTGAATCCTAAGCAATGTAGCGGGATTGTGAATGTTAGACTCGGTCTTCATTTTGTAACTTCTTTTAGCCTGGTCTCTGAATAAATGAAGCATGGCTTATACCTTCGCCTCAAATGTGACATGTTAGCCTGTCTGTGAAGCCCACGGACTATAAGGTTTTGCTTCATAGTATATTTTTCAAAGAAGGATTGGAATCATGAGTAAAAAACATAGAATATGAGTATATGCACAGTAAAATAAAAAAATCACTAAGGAATTTTTGTCCCACGTTTGTCCTAAAAATTAGGAAAAAAATTCCCATTTGTAATACTGGCAGCTTTCAGTCCAATATCTTGAAATGGAAATTTTTTTGTGTGTGTTCCTAATAAATACTAGGTTCAGTAACATAAAGTATGCTAGATATCATATATCTTCAATTTTTGTTATGTTTTTTTCCTCTTATAACAATAGTTAAGCATTTGATCTTATGAATTTAATATGAATATTATACTAGTGAGAAGTTGTCAGGTTATACTGGGGAAAATGAAAATTACTGTCTGTCTCCTGTTCAGAGTCTGCATCTGTGGACAAGTCTGTATCCCATTCTTGCACAACTCCTTCTACATCTTCTGCTTCTGGGCTGAACCCAACTTCTGCGCCTGCTTCATCTGCTCCTACAGTTCCTGTCTCACCTGTCCCACAATCACCAATTCCTCCATTACTTCAGGACCCAAATCTCCTTCGACAGCTGCTGCCTGCTCTGCAAGCCACCTTGCAGCTTAATAATTCTAGCGTAGATATATCCAAAATCAATGAAGGTAAGGAATCTTTAAAGGTGATGTAATCTCTTATTTACACGCATTAGTATATTATTGGATACTAAGCTCTAGTAAATGCAAGCCTTACTTTAAAAGATAAGTGAATAAATTAATCCCTAGATAAAGTGGGGATTGTTTTTGTTTATTTGGGTGTTTTTTTTCCTGTTAAACTTTTTTAAATCAGACAAGTAGCGTTTAAGGCTGTTAAATAATAAATGCTGATGTATGTGAGCAGTCTAATTGAGACTGGTGACTTAATTGCTGAATCAGCGTTCATCTGTCCCACAAAATTTAGTTAGAGGTTTTTGTTCTTTTGTTTCATGCAGTGTTCTTTGTTTTCTGTAGTTTGTGCTGCTATTCTAATAATACGTGTTTGCAAATACCGAAACTTCTAGGGATTCTTAAATCTTGTTGCCTATCAACTTTTTTTTTCTTTAACAGAACATGTCAGCCTTTCTGAATAAATAAACCGTATCAGTAATTTTGCTAGCAGGTTAAATTTTGTGCATGTAATCAGTGTATCCCTTAGATTTTTGTCACATTGGCCTAGTTCATTAGAAGAAAGTTTAGAACTAGCTATAGTGCCTTTCACTGCAAGAACAGGTAGAGTTGATGCATTTTGAATGAAATTTTATCTAACATGATGTCTCCATGTGGCAGGTTACTGATGAAGGAAGTGGTGTGGGATTTTTTTGTTTGCTGCTTTGGACTTCTTGTGCACTAATCAGCGATTTAAATTGGAAGCAAAACATTTACATATAATGCCCAGAGTTAATTAACTTTTTAAAAGTGCAAACCTTGAAAGTCAAAATAGTAAAATTTTACTGTTATGTATGTTAGGATTATTTATAAGGACAAGCTGTCAGTTGACTTCCTTTTAATCAGCAAATATAATGGCTTCATTTAGTACTGATACGTGAGTAGGTTATTGTTTTTTCCTGTGCAGAGAGAAGCTTTTAGAACTCTAGAGCACTAGGTTGGACTAAAAAAGTAGAAGTATCATTGTTGTTCGTGTTAAAAAATGAAAGGTCCAATCAAGACTCTAATTGTATTTTATTAGAAAGCTGCCAATTTAAGTTCCTAGTCATTTTTTCCTGCCACATCTGAGCAGCAGCTGTGTCTGTCTTGGAACAAGAGTGTTCAGTATTGTTCTGATGGCATGAGGGCCTGGCCGGCAGGTCCACGTGGGCAGAGTGACTTCAGCTTGCGCAGCAGGACTGCCCTTACTGTGCACATGTTGCAGAGTTATTCTGCGTTTGTTTTGGTGACTCAGTTTTTTCAGACTTGGGCATGGGTAGTGTATGTTCAGGAAGTATCTTGCAGAGCCTGTAGACCTTTCTGAAAAGATTAGTTCAGAGGCTGGGTGTCATTGGCTCATACTGTGAGATGCTCTTCCTGTGTAGCGCAATTTTAAAACAGTTGGTTGAAAATGATTAATTTTTTACTGGAGTGGGGGATGGGACAGCTAAACCCCGAACAAATATGTTACATTTTTTTAAAGAAGAAACACTTAAGTGTCTGGATTTTTAACTTGAAAGATCTGTCCTTTTTCCTTGAGCAGGAAGTCATCCCACCCCGCCCCATCTCTTTTAGTGAGTTGAAGTGATACTGCTGTTTTGCTTTTTTCTTTTTTTCTTAAATTATTGTAGTTTAAAAAAACAAAAAAACAAACAAAACAAAAAAAAACCCAAAACCGAACAAAAACCCCCGAACATATTCTGCTTACTACAATAACAAATTGAACAAATGTTCTCTTTATGTTTACAAGAATTATTATTGATCCGTAAGATCAAGCTGAAGAACTAAAGTTATTTTCTAAAATTTTTTTTTTTTAGTGTATGTCTCAGAGAAAACTACTAAATCAAGGACTTTGGTGAATGCTTGGAATGTCTAACAGTTGAATTCAAGTCATTGAAAAATAGTTCAGGTGGCTCTGGTCTATTGTGGATATAGGATCAAAATCAGAAAGAAAATGCAGCTTAAATGTATTTAGCCAGCGTGAAGAGTTTAAAGTGATGTTGTAGAATTGCCAGTAAACCAGAATGTTTGTTTTTAGTTCTAACAGCAGCTGTGACACAAGCCTCTCTGCAGTCTATACTCCATAAAATTCTTACTGCTGGACCATCTGCTTTCAATATCACTTCCCTAATTTCTCAAGCTGCACAACTGTCTACACAAGGTATTCAGAGTCTTCTTTTCACTTATGTAAAATTGTTACGTTGCATTTTATACAGGCTGATACAACTGAAACTTGTAGAAGCTGTCTCTTGTCGTATCTTTGGCCATCTGGTGTAAAGGATGTTGAATGACTTCTTTTTCCAAAGATAGGATAAGAAATTATTACCTGGGGAGCAGGAAAATGACAAGCAACTAAGTAATTGTGTTTCTTTGTCTCGCCTTTTGGGATTTTCTTCGTATGTTAACTAACTTGATATGAGTAACGTGAAGCATGTGCAAGACCCTCTCAATTTATTCTGAACCTTCATTAGACGTTATTTGATGTTCAATATAAACCACAACTGTTCCTTGGTTGAACACCCTTTTTGTAATACAGTGCAACTGTGACTCTTGGGGGAGGCTTTAAATTCTTAAAAGAGTTTATTCTGTCTGGTGGGGTTTTTTTGTAGTCTCCCAGGCAAGATACTCCTTCAGGTATCTTCAATACTTTGTGATTTCTGACTTAATAAAGCCAGAAACTTAAACCAAAACAATAAATGCAGTCATGTTATTGAGTCGGTAAGCAGTATTATGCTATTGTTAATTTTTAACCAGTAGTTAAAACGTGGGCAGGGGGCTGTTGGTAGATACCTAGAATGGGTGAAAAGGTTCATGCATTCTTTTGGTTAAATAGACTTCAACACTCTAAAATAGGAATTACAATAAAAATAACTTAGTCTCTCCATGTGTAAAAAGCAGTGCATAATAGCTTTTTCTCTTTCCCCTTCTCCTCAAGTTTTAGAAGCGGAGAGTTTGGGGAAAATAAAATTCTTTAGTTAGGATTGTCATTGAACGTTTGATTGTTCCAGTTGTTCACCTCCCCGACAGTCTCAAGTTGAGTGTGTTTGTATATTATCTAATACTGCATACTGCAGAGTATCAAAAGAAAATCTAATTCACATTTAAGATAGAATGTGATTTTATTTAATAATTTTTTTTTTCTTTACAGCTCAGCCATCTAATCAGTCTCCAATGTCTTTAACATCTGATGCCTCATCGCCAAGATCATATGTATCTCCAAGAATAAGCACGCCTCAGACTAACACCGTTCCGCTTAAACCTTTGATGACTACGCCACCGGTATCATCGCAGCAGAAGGTAAGGTCCTTTTGATTTAAGCCATATTGTAGTAAAAAGCCATTATAGGTAATAGTAAGTATTGCTGCTATATATCCATGTGCTAGCAGTTATATATAGCATGATAAAATATCTATGTTATCTTTCCCAGTAGAAACAAAAACACTGGAAGCAACTACTTAACTGTATTTTTGCAGTACAACTCTAGCACAGAATTATAGTACGGTTTTCTGTTCTTAAAGAAAATCTTGTGCTTGCTTCAGATGCTGTTTGGAGATATTACCAAGAGATTAGTATTTTAACATATTTAAATGGAAACAAAAACTTAGTCCAAAGGCAACAGCTGATATAGTTCTCTAGACTTTAGCCAATAAAAGATCATTAGAATGGGAGAGAAATTCTTGGGGAATTTGACTTCATGTAGTCTCAAATTTGGTTTAGAAATGTTGTAGGTATTTACAAGGTCAGTAACATGATGTTCCTTTCTATCCCCGCCCCCTCACCCCCATTCATTCAAAATTCCTTAATTGTATCAGTGACTAGGAAATACTAATTGAAGCTAACAAATAAGCTCCTAAGGTTTTTCCTAAGGATGAAGTAGAAAACATAAATCAGAAAACATAAAGTTGTCTTTTTTGACTTTGTTTTGTTTGTATGATCCCTCTGGTGGGTCACTCATCAGAGGAGAAGTGTCTTTTGCAGAATCTGAGCTTAGTATTCCATATCCTACAAGTGGCTATACTGAGGAATAAATACGGTTGAAGCTGAGAATATTTATTTTTTTCTTTCTAGAATTTTGCTGTCCAGCAGATCAGAGACTCTGTTTTGCTGTGTACATGGGGGGCAAGTAGATGTAATTATAGGCACTCAAGATGAACTTCCCATTTTCTTAAGGGTTTTTCTTTTTCTTTGTTTAAAGACTTCTGATTCATCTTGTAGAGTAAGGGTGCAAAGAGATCCTGGGTTAAAGGACCTATTATGAAGGAGGATTTTGTTACTAAAGGAGACAGAAGGCAGGGCTATTGATTTGCACCCTCTGGTGGAAAGTAACCTTTTACATTCAAGATAGTTTTGTAGCGATAGGTAGAGCATAACACTCTTGTGCCTTTTAGGCAAGTTTAAAAAAAAAACAAAAACAAACCAGTTTACAGTGTTGCTTTGACTATGAAAAATGGAAGTTTGTTGAGGAGAATTTGGACCTCTCCTAGAGGTTTGCTTTTGTCACACAATGGGAACTTGTTCTGTCTCTTCATTTTACAGATCTTTCTTTTAAGATTGAGACCCTCAGATTTTCACCCAGTCTTACCAGTATGTTGCTCATGTATGTAATATCTTGTCAGTGTAAGAAGCATGACTCTAGACAGTGGGGTGAGACCAGTCTTGTTTGATCCCCCCCTGAGATCCCTGTTCCCCCCTACCCCTGGCTTAGCTAAAACATCTTTCTTTCAGTTTTCTGCTTGGAAGAGAACCTCTTATGTCTTGCAGGCCTTTAGGGAATACTTCTGTCTTGAGGAGGATGGATTGCATTCCTCATTCTAGTCTAAATGCCTCATTTTCTTACACTTGAATTTTATCATGGATACAAAGAAAACCAAGTGTTTTGTTGTGATTTGACAGTTTGTTGTGATTGACAATGATACAATGAATTGTGGAAGCCTCGTGTGTGTACTAATCCTGCTTGTTGTCTTTCTTTCTGCCCTTGGAGTGCATCCTGAATCTGTGTGGTTGCCTCCCATAGCTAGGTGACAAGTAATGAAATTATCAACTAGCAAACTTGAAACAAAGAAGGGAGATGTCTGGCACTTTCAAATCTTGGGATATGAAAAAGAATCTTCTTAAGTTGTTTACTGTCAGTAATTGGAAGTTGGATCTGTTCTGGTCCCTACAACCCAGAGATCTGGGATCTACTTTATAAATGAAGTTCTGATTATCAGCTACGTTATAAACATGGCAAAAGCTTTATCCTTTGGGATCATCTTTATCTACAGTGTTTTATGAAAGAAAACTTAAAGGAAGGACAGCTCAACAGTGTTTTTTTTCCCAAAAAACATTTATCCTTGTTTTATAAACTTTACTTCTTTAACAGTTATCATCCTGCCACAGATGTTTTCCTAGAACTGTGCAGACAAACTTGAACACACTGCCTTTCACCCAGTATAAAGGCCGGCATTATACCTATGAAGTAGGTGGTGTGGTAATAAACTGAACCTTAAGAGAAACTGAAGGCAAGGCAAGTGTTGTAAGTAGGGCCAGTCTGTCTTGGTAGATCAACTGTATAACCGAATATGCCTTTGGACACACAAGCCTTCCCTCGAGTTTTCAGAAGAGTCATAACTACAGCAAGGCTGCCACTCCTCAAAAAAACAACAAAAAAGGTGTTCTTTACTTTATGCTTTGTCTGATAGAGGATCTCCACTTACATGCAGGGCTCTGTGATTGCCTATAGTTAGTGACTTGGCATGCAGGATTTCACCTCTGGTAATTTAAAGGAGGGTATTGTATGTTTTATTGATATGTATATCAGTTCTTCTGAAAATGTTAATGTCTATGATGTGACACATTTTGAAATTAGTATATTTTAATTCATCTTTCCTTAAGACTTCGCCACAATGAGGTGAGATTGCACATCTGGTTTATTTTTGAAGCATGTATAATGTGTTTGCAATCAAAGTGTTAAGTGTAGTAAATTTCTGAGTTACTCATTCTAAGCTATAATGTCTTTGCTTTAGAATGCCATTAATCCTGATGGACTGTTGTGCATTATTATATACATTGGCAAGTTTTCACTCCCCTCCCTCTGTGAGGAAGTTGTAACTCTTGCTACACTGGGATATCTTAACCATAAGAGCTTTCTGTTTTCTAGGTACCTCGTGTAGCTTCACAGATTAGCTAAACACAATTAGTAGTAATGCTTGACAGCAGCTTTTCTTGGTTTTTATGTTCCTCAAATCTGGTGCTAACAATGGAGCTATCGAAATGTTAATGGGAATTTTTTGTGTGTTAGTCCCACAGGTAACACATTCTGGTTCAGCATCAGCTACTTTCCCAGTTCAGTAGGGAAAGAACTTTCTTCATAGTTCTTGTTTTTGCATAATTCAATTTCCTAAAATGAGATTGAGATGAGAATTTAGGTGGTAAGAGCTCCAGTGTAAGCACATCTGTTTTAATACTCCTTTGGATATGTCAGTCAGGTTAGCTTATCCAGTTCTAGGAGTTTGAAGTAAATTATGCATAATCAAGATGTGGTGCTGTGCCAGGACACACTTGGTTTCTGAGCACAGGCTCGTTGGCTGAGTGTGCTTCTATGCAGCAGGCATGGACAAAGCTGAAGGGGCGCCATGCAAGCAGAGCCTGGTGCTGGATGCAGGTACTTGGGCTGGATCTGGGAACAGTGCAGTGCCATCTGCACAGTAGGGCCCTTTACTAAGGTCTGCACGGATGTACTTGTACTGCTTTTAAATTCAAGCTGGTATGTCTGCCTGGAGGTGTGCTATATGCACATGGCAGCTCAGGTGTCACAGGATCCAGGACCCTGGGCGTCACATTTTGCTATTTAGCTCTGCCTGTGTTGTGTGATTAGAAACTGTTCGGAATTTCTGTAGAATAACTGTGTAAAGCATATGCTACACAGACCTGTCAAGCTCAGTGAGAGAATGTTGCTTACACAATTCCCCCTCCCCTTACTATTTTTCTGTTCCTGGTATACTTACCATCTTTGAAACACTTGGAAAATAGGGAATAGTTACGAGGTTGGTGGATGAAAAGCTGGACATGAGCCAACAAGGTGTGCTTGCAGCCCAGAAGGCCGGTCGCATCCTGGATTGCATCAAAAGAACCGTGGCCAGCAGATCCAGAGAGGTGATCCTCCCCCTCTACTCTGCTCTCGTTAGACCCCGCCTGCAGTACTGTGTCCAGCTCTGGAGCCCTCAGCACAGAAAAGACATGGACCTGTTGGAGTGGGTCCAGAGGAGGGCCACAAAGATGATCAAAGGGTGGCGCACCTCTGCTGTGAGGACAGGCTGAGAGAGCTGGGGTTGTTCAGCCTGGAGAAGAAGAGAGGTCTCCAGGGAGACGTGATAGCAGCCTTCCAGTACCTGAAGGGGGCCTACAGGAAAGCTGGGGAGGGGCTGTTTGCAAGGGCATGTAGCGATAGGACGAGGGGCAATGGTTTTCCACTAGAGCGGGGCAGGTTTAGATTAGACATTAGGAAGAAGTTCTTTACAATGAGGGTGGTGAGACACTGGAACAGGTCGCTCATAGAGGTGGTGGAGGCCCCATCCCTGGAGACATTCAAGGCCAGGCTTGATGAGGCTCTGAGCAGCCTGACCTAGTTGAAGATGTCCCTGCTTACTGCAGGGGGGTTGGACTAGATGACCTTTCGAGGTCCCTTCCAAGCCAACACATTCTCTGATTCTAGGTTTTGTGTCTCATTTGTGTCACAAATACCTGTTTTTCTTTACAATACATTTTTGATTTTATTTTTACCAGCCAAGGAGATGGTTAGTTTTCCAGTTTGGATCTGCAAGGTGATTGTATTATCTCTAATGGACTTAACATTTGAAATTGTATCTGCTGTTGAACAGCCTTGATAGTTGTTCTGTCTGCTCACAGGGTGAGCAAAATTCAGGCATTGATAGCAAAGTTCTTCATGTCATACATTTCATAAAGATAATCAGATGGTCTTTTTTTCATAAATCAATTTAGGAATTGCTATTATTTCACCCCCCTCAACTGTATAATTCTGTTGATTTCAACACACCGAATGATCTTATTGTGATCTTGCTTTATGTTTCCAGAACCATGACCTTCTCATATGCTACTCAGACTTTTTTTGGCCTTTGATGATAGTTTTAAAAGGTGGCTTTCCCTCTTAGGCATATAAGTAGGTTTGAGATTACATTAAGATTTCCTGTATATTTAAATAAATGAATTTGTTTTGAGTTTACTTTTGCAGATACTGTGTGACTTGGCATCTGTGGTTTGTTTCGCAGGAGTCTGTTTCACAGAAACTGAGGGAATTTCTGGAGGTTCAGATGACCACTAGTTAGTAATTTACACGAGCTTGATGTCAGCAAATGCCAGACAAGCTGCCTGATTTACATTTTTTGTCGTTATGGATACCTAGAACCTATTTTTCTTCCCTCTTTCTTTCTTAAAATTCTTAGCTTGATTTTTACAGAGTGGGGGATAAATTTTGGAGCTGCTTCCTTTCTTGTATATACTTCAAAAGGGGCAGGGGTATGCAGAGTATGTGGCAAAAAGAAGTATCTTCAACTCTGTTTACTGTAACTTAGATACTAGTGTATTCCCAGCCTTTTCATTTTCATCTTTTTGTAGTTCAGGAATTCACAGAAAAAAGACAGTATATCGGGTGTCTTAAAATCTTAAATGTGAATGTATACCACAAATGAAAAGCAAAAAGCTACTGGTGACTCTTTCTGTTGGTATTACATTTTAGAACTGACAGTACAGTTAAAAAGGGGGAGTAGCAGACTGATAAATATGCTTTAGATTTGTTTTTCCATTTCTCATAGAGGTGTTATGATACTGTTGTGACCTAATTCTTGCTATCTATCACAACTGTGGAACTGTAGAAGATAAAAA